>WEIT01005218.1:8445-27987 GCA_013389985.1 Dryoscopus gambensis
AGGCTGAAAGTTCAGCCAGGGTGGTGGTCTTCCCTACTGGCTCATCTACATGCAGACAGCCTGCTCCTGTGCCTTTAAGATTTTCTTCTTAAAGTATGTCCAGCTTTCTTGGACCCCTTTGCTATTAAAGACTGTTTCTCAAGGGCATCTGAACCAGTGTCCTGAACAGCCCAAAGCCTGCCCTTGAGGCGTCCGAGGTAGAGGTTTTGTTAATCCCCTTCCTTATTTCACCAAGAATCAAAAACTTTTTATTATTTCATGGTCACGGTACCCAAGATGGCCTCTGACCACCACATCTCCCACCAACCCTTCTCTGCTTGTAAACAGCAGGTCTAGCGAGGCACTGCTTTCCAGTCTGTCCCTTTACATACTCGGCTGGATTTTCTAGTTTCTGTTGGTTTTACTTTTCCTTTGTCCTCTGTACCTTCTCTCTGCAAAGGGAATTGTGGGTGGTCTCAGTCCACTGACTGTTGTACAGTTTGACAAAGATGTCTCTCCTCTGTAAGTCTGCCATTTGCAGCAGGTGCCTGCACAGCAAATCTCAACTCCTTTCCCTCTCTCTCACTCTTTCCAGGTCCACAAGTCTTTCCATTTTATATGATCCTTTCAGTTCCATCCAAGTAACTCCTGGCAATTTTAGTTTTATCCATGCTTGAATGATCAAAATTTCCTTGGTGTTTTTTTGCCATATACTTTATGATGCACTCAGTATAAGTATCTCATGAAAGGTGAAATCACACTGTTGTGGGCCTGATTATGCAATTATTAGCAAGTCAAAAATCATGCTTTCAAGTTTCCTGGTCCAGAATTTAACAGGGACATATTTTATTTACTCTCTTCCTCATTAAATAGTCAAGAATTTAATTTAGGTAATGATTTTGTTATCAATAATTGCACTGACAAAGTTAACAGTGATTTCATTTGGGCCATAAATTTGCCATTTAGAATAATTTTTATATTTAAGTCAAACACAGAATTGCCTGTGGTTCCTGCTGAGATACAGAAAAATCACCAGGTCTTCACAAAGCCTCCTCTTCCATTATAGGTCAAGTCAGANACCTGGGTACACTCATGGCTCATGTTCAGTCACTGTCAACAAACAGCCCCACGTCCTTTTCCACCAGGCTGCTTTCCAGGCACTCTGCCCCAGCCAGTAGCACTGCCTGGTGTTGTTGTGACCCAAGGGCAGGACCTCACACTTGGCCTTGCTGAACCTGACTCAAGTGGCCTTAGTCCATCGATCCAGCCTGACCAGATCCCTCTACAGACCCTTCCTGTGCCCTCCAGCAGATCAACATTCCAGCCCAACTTCGTGCCATCTGCAAACTGATTGAGGGTGCACTTGATCGTCTTGTCCAGGTCAACAATGAAGATATTAAATGGACCTGGCTCCAGTACTGAGCCCTGGGGAACACCACTGTTAACCAGTCCCAGCTGGATGTAGCTCTGTTGACCATCACACTCTGGACATTGAGACAGTCTTTTACCCAGTGAAGAGTGCACCTGCCCAATCCATGAGCAGCCAGTTCCTCCAGGAGAATGCTGTGGGAAACCTTTGCTGAAGTCCAGGTAGACACATCCACATTCTTTTCCTCATCCAATAAGTGGGTCACCTGGTCACAAAAGATCAGGTTGGTCAAGCAGGACCTGCCTTTCATGAATCTGTGCTTCTTTGTACTGATCTGCAGGTTGCCCTATATGTGCTATGTAATGGTACTCAAGATGATCTGTTCACAACTTTCTCCAGCACCAAGATCAGACCTGTAGTTTCCTGGATCCTCTCCCCAGCCTTTCTCATAGATAGGCATTGCACTGGCCAACCTCCTGTCATCTGAGACCTCCTTGGTTAGCCACGACTGCTGGTAAGTGATGGAGAATATCTTGGCTAACTCTTCTGCCAGCTCTGTCAGTACCCTCAGGTGGATCCCATCCGGGCCCATAGGCTTTTGCCTTTCTGATTTTCTCACTATGTGACTTAATGATACCCTTTTACTCTTCCTGAGTTGCTGTCCCCTTCTTCCAAAAACCATAAACTCTTTTTTTTTTTTTTTCTTCCCCTCCTTACCCTCACGCCCTGAGTTCCAGCAAAAGCTCAGGCTGAAAGTTCAGCCAGGGTGGTGGTCTTCCCCACTGGCTCATCTACATGCAGACAGCCTGCTCCTGTGCCTTTAAGATTTTCTTCTTAAAGTATGTCCAGCTTTCTTGGACCCCTTTGCTATTAAAGACTGTTTCTCAAGGGCATCTGAACCAGTGTCCTGAACAGCCCAAAGCCTGCCCTTGAGGCGTCCGAGGTAGAGGTTTTGTTAATCCCCTTCCTTATTTCACCAAGAATCAAAAACTTTTTATTATTTCATGGTCACGGTACCCAAGATGGCCTCTGACCACCACATCTCCCACCAACCCTTCTCTGCTTGTAAACAGCAGGTCTAGCGAGGCACTGCTTTCCAGTCTGTCCCTTTACATACTCGGCTGGATTTTCTAGTTTCTGTTGGTTTTACTTTTCCTTTGTCCTCTGTACCTTCTCTCTGCAAAGGGAATTGTGGGTGGTCTCAGTCCACTGACTGTTGTACAGTTTGACAAATTTGTCTCTCCTCTGTAAGTCTGCCATTTGCAGCAGGTGCCTGCACAGCAAATCTCAACTCCTTTCCCTCTCTCTCACTCTTTCCAGGTCCACAAGTCTTTCCATTTTATATGATCCTTTCAGTTCCATCCAAGTAACTCCTGGCAATTTTAGTTTTATCCATGCTTGAATGATCAAAATTTCCTTGGTGTTTTTTTGCCATATACTTTATGATGCACTCAGTATAAGTATCTCATGAAAGGTGAAATCACACTGTTGTGGGCCTGATTATGCAATTATTAGCAAGTCAAAAATCATGCTTTCAAGTTTCCTGGTCCAGAATTTAACAGGGACATATTTTATTTACTCTCTTCCTCATTAAATAGTCAAGAATTTAATTTAGGTAATGATTTTGTTATCAATAATTGCACTGACAAAGTTAACAGTGATTTCATTTGGGCCATAAATTTGCCATTTAGAATAATTTTTATATTTAAGTCAAACACAGAATTGCCTGTGGTTCCTGCTGAGATACAGAAAAATCACCAGGTCTTCACAAAGCCTCCTCTTCCATTATAGGTCAAGTCAGAAAGCCAGGGTTCCTTTATGGAGATGAATTTTATATAGGGATAGAGAGTACCAATTTTCTCATCTTTCGAATTCTAGTTTATAAATGTGTGCAGAAATTGCCCAGGCTGTCTTGCAGAGTGTCTGAAGAGCTGATGCACAGAGAAGTTTTTTCTACTGTGCAAGGCTTTTTTTGGGTATGAACCTGTCAAAGCTGAAAGAAATTTCAAGAAGATAAGATTCTTCTGTTTCAAGAATTGCAACCCAGAAGCTTAACTTCTGCAAATATGTATTCAGAAGTCATACTGCAGGCCACACAGGTGGAATTTTACTATTCTTATTGATCAGTTCTTTTCTGTAAAATGCATTTTTTTAGCAAAATGGTGAGAGATTTCAAGCAGAAGTCAATATAGTTTTTTTTTCTTGCATGTTTGTACTGTCTGATGAAAAAATTCCAAAAGCATCACAAACTATTCATGTATTTTCAACTACCTTTCCCTCATAGTATGCTACTTGGATATAAACTCCTTATTCTGAAAAATGGGTAATAGCTCACAAGTCTCTATATGATTGCCTAATGGTACATGACAAAACCCACCAACAGGTGAAAGGTTGACTTACTAGTCAGATTCTACATCTTGCCATCTCAGCTGAATTGTCAGGGTTTGGTGATCCAGAAGAGGGAGCTGCCACATAAATTACTAGCAATTTTGAACTTAGCAAAGTCTCCTTTACCCCCCCATCACTTTTTTTGTTTTGGTTTTTTTGGGGTTGGTTTTTTATTTTTTTAATTTTAAGACTGACACCAGAGGTTTCATGTGATGCTTTTTTGGTCACACAGTTCATAGTTTGCTGATTTCTAAGGACAGCATTAGAGACTTAGTTCTTTAAGTTCCTTGAGTTTTTGGCATCAGTTCAGTGCATGTTTTTAAATATTCTGCTTAAATGCCACGCTAAAACCTTTGGTTGACGTGATGAATGCAGTCCCGTTCACTTAATCTGCGGAGTCTTCTTAAGCGTAGGTGTTTCTGACTAGCCCACCATGGATTTTTAATAGATGTCTTCTGTAGCACGCAGGAAGAACTTTGTGGTGGCTGGCCTTCCTCAGTGCAGCTGCATGTGAGGCAGAGGTGGCTTCTGGGTCACTGTAGTATTTTTTTTTTCTGTGTAAGGGGTTGTTCTTCTGTCACAGTAAGAACATACAGCTGGTATTTTGAAAATAGCAATATATATGTAAAATAGCAAAACCAGTGTGCACACTACAATGTGCTTTCTAATGTGCTTTCTTTTTTTTTTTTCTTTAGCAGTGCAGAGCAATTTGTAGTGAGTCAATCTATAATTTGTGAGCTATAAAACTGAAGAAGTATGAGAGCATGGGAGAAAGTGTTAAACATGTACTTATTAAAACTTGTACTTATGGTCAGGAAGGAGACCAGACTTTCCAAGCATCCTGAGCATATTTTCAAGTGCATTATTTAACCTAGGTTCTGATACTGGTTGGTGGAACCCTAGATTGCTACTTGCTGTAATGATAGATCTTATCAAAGCTATTGTACCTTCAGATTCATTGTTAGTCATTTTGTGTTAACAGCTGATGGCAGTGATGTGACTTTGTTCCATGAGGTAACTGGAGTACTGAGTAACAGGTGAGACTATTTTTTCAACTGCATAATATATTCCTTGGGTTTTTTTTTTTTTTGTCGTTAAAAAGCTTAAGAGGATACTAAGTATTAGGAAGCTTATATTTGTTTCTCATGAAGAAGAGTGTGTTGCACTGTGTTGATTATATGTTTGTGGGTGATCACCTTACATATTCTGTGCAAAATTTGAGGTGCTGGAACATGTCAAGAGAAGGGAAATGAAGCTGATAAAGGGTCTGGAGCACAAGTCTTGGAGGGTGGCTGAGGCAATAGGGGTTGTTTAGCCTGGAGAAAAGGAGGCTCAGGATGGACGTTATTGCTTTCTACAACTATCTGAAAGGAGGTTGTGGAGAGGTGGAGGTTGGTCTCTTCTCCCCAGTAACAATAGGACAACCAAATGGCCTCAAGTTGCACCAGAGGAGGTTTAGATTGGATATTAGGAAAAAATTCTTCACTGAAAGGGTGTTTGGGCATTGGGACAGGCTGCCTGGGGAAGCAGTGGAGTCACCATCCATGAAGATGTTTGAAAGATACGTAGATGTGCCACTTTGGGATGTGGTTTAGTGAACTTGGCAGTGCTGTGTTAATAGTGGGACTCTATGATCTAAAGGGTGTCTTCCAACCTAAATGATCCTATGATTCTCTTTCTGGAGATCAATACAGAATAGTGAAAGTCTGTGCTGTGACAGTGAAGGGTGAGAATGAAGCATTTCATTTGTTATCGACATTGAATACTCCTGCATGTGGTAGTATCCTGCTGTTGACTTACTTCATATTTCCAATTAGTAAATCTAGAAATATGACTGCTTTCATAGAAGGTACCCCTGGATTTCATTCAGACCTCTATGTGGTGTCATCATGTGGCCTTCAGACTATGTATGCAAGCTTCTCTGTTAGACAATTTAGACATTACATTATGAAGTTATGTATAACATTCTAATATCTGAGTGTGCCAACATGAAGAACTCTGTGCCTTATTTTTAAAATATAACTTGTGAAATTTCTTTATTTTTTACATGCTCACTGTAGTGGTTTGGTTTGCGTTTTTACCTTCTGTGAGATAAGAATTAGGAGAAACCCATGACCCTCACAAATGTACACACATACACTTTTTTCTTATGTCTATGCAAGGTTCATTTAAAAATCAAAAGAAAGTTATGAGATCAATGTAGATGTGTTTGACTTTTCCTCCAGGAGGCTTCAGAATAAGTACATAAATAAATACTCATTTTTTATATACATAGTACTTTGCACAGGGCTATTATAATCGAAATATATAATATTTAAAAATATTTGTATGTTCAAAAATTGATGGCCTATTTGTATGGTTTTAAGTCTTCCACATCAAATACAGTTTCTTTTCAGAATGTATACATTCCCCAGATGTTCTGGTTGTGTTTATTTGCAAGCACATTTTATAGCGGCCCATGTCACAGTGAATAGAGTTGACAGTTGGGCTGCTTGCAGGAATATGCAAAATGTTAACCTCATAAATCTTCCTCCATCTATTGTATTATGTAATTTTTACAAAATATGCAGAAGTATGGTGCAAGAGACAGTTCCATTATTTTAGTTGGAACCATTTTGGTATTGCAGTTAACGCTGATGTATTCAATTCAGAGACAATTATGTCTAGACACTAACAGGGGCTGTTGATTTGACATTCTATTCATAGACAGGGCATGTGTCATTCAAAAGTGAGTTGTAAAACTATTCAGCATGGTTGCATTGTTAGTGATGTGCCTTTCCACTTCACACAACTACTATAACTAATTACCATATTTAGTAGTCTTGAGATCCTGAAATGAAAATAACCCGCAATTTCTTTGGGAGATACAAATTATATTAATATTCCTTCTCTTTATACCCAGAATAAACTTCTGTGTGATGACTAGACTGAAAGATGCAAAGTAGAAATTTTATCCTTGCAAGACTTGATGGTTTCTTGTTGAATCTGTTTTACTGAGTAACCTTCATGATCTTTGAAGTTTTTAATACAGACTAGTTTTCATCAATATATGGTTTTGTTTGTCAGATAACTCTTATTTCTGAAGCTTCTCTGGTAAGTTCTTGTGTTAACATTGTAAACTCTGCTTTGAAATAGATTGTTTATTTTGGAAATACCCCATGCTTCTGATTTCATTTATTTGCAAGAAGCACTAACTTGTCTTAATCTTTAATAGTATACAAAGTAGATACAACAAATTTAAAGTTAGAATAATTCTTATTTTTCATGCACTGCATCTTAAAATTGTGGGTTCTTTTCCCTTGAGATTTTTCATGTAGGTTTTTTTTTTTTTCTTAATCTTGGCAGGCTGTTACTTTCAGTGTGTGCTGTTTCCTCTATTCTAAACCAGGTCATCACAGCCATATTTCACTTTTATGGCTTTTTTTGGGTTGAGTTTTTTTTCTCCCCAAGAACACTTACCCTAGTGGAATGTCCAGCTTTCCTAAGTGAAAGCTAAAGAGACCTTGAGAGTCTGCTGAGTGCATTGAGAGTGTAGCTGTGCGTTGGTGTTTCTTCAGAAAGGTGCCACCATGCCTCAGGGTCTGTGACTTTATGTTGCTTTTTGATTTCTCCTCTCCTCATGCTCCTCCACATTAATCAAAAGTCTTCCTTAAAACATGGTACCTATGTTGACTTCTGGAAGTAGCAACTGTGCATTGAAATTTATTTCAATTTAAGAATATTGCAATATTAACTTGGTATTTCTTATTTCTAATGTGATGATTTTAGAGGCATAATTGTTCAATGATCATTCCAAAAATGCACAGAGTTTTGTTTGAACGCTTTCAGGGTTTTTCCCTGGCCGAGCTCACAAGCTAGAGGCAGCACAGCAGCGTCTCCAAAGCGTCCTCGCCGCTCAGCAGGCAGCAGAGGAAACGCAACGGAGAATCTCAGAGCCAGATGGGAGCTGCGCTTTTTTCCCTCTTCTGGCAGCTCTCACCAGGTAGCCTGATCTATGGCAAAAGCGTCCCAAGAACAAAGGAGGCGGGAAGGGCACAGTCCAAGAAGCTTTTAATCCGACGAAGTCAGGAACTACACAGGCGAATGCAGCAACTAGACTGGCCAATGCAGCAACTGGACTGACCCCGAGATGGGCGTGGAGACCGTTTTTCAAGGGGGGCAGTAACAGAAGAGGAACCAATGAGGGACAGGGAGAAGGGAGGACACAGCTGGGATACAATCCAATGAGGGAGTTTGGGAGGCGGAGTTGTAACACAGAACAAATGCAGAACCGAACTTAACAGAACTTTCCAGACCAAGGGGAAGAACAATATTCAGGGTGCCACCCAGTGGGCTGCAGCTTATAATCAGGCTAAGCCACTCCCACATTTGTTGAATAACTTCACTCCCTTTTTCTTGATGATGTCAAATCATAAAGTGTATCCATGGGGAAATAGTAAATAGAATATTTTGTGTCAAGAAGACAGACCTCTAAGTTTAAGCTTCTTGATTCTAGTAGGAGACAAATCACCTCTGCTAGAGAACATCTCTAGCAGCAGTAAGAGGATCTCCGTCTCTCCCTCTCCCCTATGCTGAGGTGAGTCTCTAGAGCAGCTTGTGACCTGTATTACACGTCAAATGTCAGACCTCTGTAGTCATTGCTTTCTTTTGCTGCAAGTTCAGAAAGTTCCCAGAGCTATGTCTGTGCTGACTGGGTCTGGGCAATACTGACCCCATCACACTTGCAAAGATCACTCACTTACAGAGAAGCTCGGAAGCATCTGACAAATGTGTGTGTATCACTCTCCCTCTCTCTCTGTACACACATATATATATGTATATGTATCCTCTCATCAGTGATTGAAAGAAAGCATGTATTCAAACCCTGTGGTTAAAAAGCTGAACAAATAAAGGAAGATTGCAACCCCCAAGCTTTTAGTGACATCATCACTTACTACTGTTTCTGTAGGTACCCTGCACATTTGACTCACAGGTTTTATGTGTCTCTGTTTTACTTCTTGTATATGCAGTGTGACGGTGATTGGAGCTCTGTACTTCTCCAGACATGGAGCTGTGTTGTTTCTTTGGTAAGAATACTTAAGTATGTAACCATTCACGTAGATTCCTTTACGTGGAGAAAACCAGCAAATGCTTGCCTATGTAAATGTAACATTTGAGTTCAGATGAGAGCACAACTCAAGAAATTCAAAGCTGTAGTTCCCACAGCAACCATAATTCAACCTCGCTGCTGTGAAAGCACAAAAGCTCGCACCAAATACCATGCAGAATACTGCATGTATGCAAGTGTATGAGATACAGTTGCTAAGAGAGCCATAAATTTTAATTTCTAGGGGTATTTACATTCACATTTTATATCTCTTAGTATTAGAATTTGTATTTTATTGAAACAGTGCAGAAATGAAAAAATGGAAGAGAGGCCATTTCGATTAGTGTATCTTTTTGCTTTCTTGTAATGTACAATTGATTATATTACTATCTCTGTCTTTCTGTTGACTTTTATATTTAAGGGAATAATATTGAATGTGAAATATAGTCTGGTCTGCTTCCTTACCTGACTCTATTTTTTCTCTTTGTTTACCCCTATTACTGAACCTGCGTCTAATGGGTCTACTTGTTTGCCTACCAAGGATAAATAAACCAGATATTTATCTGCATGTAGCTATGTATCTTGTTATTCAACTTCATCTGTCGCTTAAGGTTCCATTACAAAATAACCCAAAGCATATGGAATATATTTCTTTTCAATATCTCATAGGATACTTTTGGTTTCTTTGTTTGCCAGCTAAGTCTGCTAATTTGGTCATCTTAAGACACGTTTAGTTACTATCACGGTTAGTGAAGGAGTGGGAGTGTCCTTGTTTTGACTTTATAGTTTTAATTTATAAAAATGTAAATATTTCAATTATAGTACTTAATGGGCACAGAAAATGTTTGTAAATAATATCTACAGGATTTCCAGAAGCTGGTTGGCTGAAATATCTATATAATGTTTCTTAGCCTTTCAGATAGGGCCAGTGGAGAGAGAGACCATGATGTTTGAAGATTGGTATATTAAGTCCCATTCCCATGGGTGATTATTATATCTGTAGGCTGGATTGAGTATTCATGATTATTTAAAAAAAAATTCACTTTGACCGTGGCATATGCTAATACCTCATAATTTATTTGGAGAAAAAATCACTGCATAACTGTATTGCACCAGTCATTTAAAATAAAAGAAAAAAAGGGAAATGACACAAGATAAGGAAGGTTCATGATAAGAGTTTCTCTTCAGTAAACTACAAAAAAATTAATTTAGACTTCATCTAGTTTCTACCAGACTGATTTTTCTCAGCCCTCCATTACATCTTAGCCTGCTATATGAGCCTTTTTATGGACAGTCTGGGCAGAGCTGAAAGACTGATTGGATGTGAAAATGTTCTCCTTGGGAAATCTTTGGATCCTGCCCTTCCCAGATTGTTAGGCAATCTGCTCTAGGAAACCTGTTTTGACAGTGCCTGTTATCTCTGCTCGGCAGAGTCCTGTAGGGACCATCCCTGCCTACCTCAAAGCCAGGGTTAGGGGAATTCACTCTGCAGCCTACTGCCTTCCCAAAGCTTTATTGTTCTTTTTCATTGTGTTCAAAAGCTAGTTAGGAACTGCACACATATTGCTGTACATGTGTCTAAAATAAAGTTGTTCATGTATATGAAATGCATGTTTTCTAGTGTAAGAATTTATAACCTGAAATTTGAACTCCATCTGAAAATTAAAAGATTCACAGTAGCTCAACAATTTCTTAATGGATAAACACAGAGAGATTAATTAAATTCTGGCTGCAATCTCATGAAGAGTTAGTCTAGTCTTTCCGCAGCGACTTCACTGTGTCTGAATGCTGTGAAATGAGGAAGGGGACTGGGAATTGTGAGTCATGACAATTCCTCAAGGAGCAGGTAGTGTCCTGGTGTTTAAGTGGAGTCCTGGGTAAAACTTGATCCATAAGGCCCTATGTTCTGCTGAAACAAAGTGAATACTTCAGATGTAGGTTTTGCCTAAGAACTGTGTTGTGGTCATAAGTTTCCATCAATATCCTTAAGACATTTTCTTTTTCCAGTGTATATGGCTAATATTTTGGGACTTCCTTGAAGTATGAATAGTTACAAGGATGGTTTTGTTGTCTTCTTTCTGTCCTCTTACATGTAGTAGTTGTGGTTTTAGTATTTAAGTGAAATAAATAATGGGAAACTTCAGTGGAAACTGATAATTGCATGGGGATGATTCTGGAAAGATAACTGCAAAACAGCAAAATGTTCCACTTGAAATTGATCTATTTGTAGTAAACAGAAATACATAAATAGACACAGGTTCTAGAAAACACTAAGTTTACATTTGTGTTCATGACAAGCTGATCAATAACTGTTGCGGGATAACTCGATGTGGTTATTTTATACAATTAATCACTGTGCGAACAGGCCCAGGGAAGAGAAGTGTACAGTCAATAGTGCCAGGGATTGCTGGTGATCATGACAAGCTCATTTTGTTTTGAGGTGATGGGGATCCTGTGGGAGGAAATGCCTACATGGAAAATGCTTTCTGTATAGTGGCAAAAGTGCCTGTTGCTGGGAACAAAGTCATCATTTCAACACTTACTGCCATCAGAGGAGAAAGTTGGTGTAACTCTACTTATGCATGTGTTTTTCCTCCAGCATGTAGCTTCCTCTGTGTTCATGTGTCCCCAGAGACATGGATTTCCTAATGGAACATAGGACTTTGAGGAAAGTGGATGGCCGTGTCACCTTGCAGCTCTCAACGGAGAAGAAAATTTCCGTGGTGGGATTAAAACCATCTGCTTGCATCATGGGTTGTTAGGTATGAGATAGGATTTGACTTTAACATGTTAGTCACTGTTAGTAGATGGAGGGTTGGTTTGTAGAATAAACTGTCTCATATGTTAAAGATTTTTGTTGTTTCTCTTCATTTGAAAATAGGTATTTTTGTTAATTACAATGAGCTGGAAAGAATTGATTTAAAAAAAAATCAGTTTAATTTTTTAAGAATTTTCAGTATTTTATATTTATTTGCAAGCATTTCTTTTGACATCCTGTCAAAATAACCACAGAGATGTTTGAATTATATTTGTTAACTCTGATAGAGGTTTTGTAGAGGAGTTGATTGTGCTCTGTTATTGAAGGCAATACAGTTCCTTTTGCAGGACTGTATTTTCAGTTTCCGAATTTGACCAGTTCCTAACCATTGACACTAACAATTTCAGCTCAGCATACAGGGAATGTTCCCCGATGCAGAGCTGAATTGACCTTTCTCTAACTGCAATTCTGATCTGATTGGAATCAGAGATGTTTTTTGCTATTGAAGTCTTACAACTTTCTGTTCTGTTCTTTGAATTTCATTCTCTCTGCCTGCTGGAAAGGGGCAGAGTAGAGGAAGAATCACTGATTTGATTTGGAGTAGGTACTGGCCGTCAGGAGTACCTTGGAAAAGGATGCTGGGGTAAAAGGAATGGACTGGCACTGTGGAGCTCAGGTGTACAGGAAATCACAACTCTGAGCGTGTGGAGTTCACTGGTAGTACTTGGTAGTTTACATGCTGAAGCTGCCTGAACAGAGACTGGGAATGAGGTGAAAACATGGGAAGAGGCATTACTAGCAGGGGAGGAGAGACGTGGAGATGAGTCTCCTGCAGAGCCTACAGAGCAACATAGCTTATCTGAGAACTTCTTCACTTTTGGTGCTAGAAGCCTGCATGGTATCATTGCTGGCATTGGGAGTGAAGCAGTACTCGAGCAAGGAAGTTCTTGGTATGTACTTTTGGACCAGGTCCTCATTAAAAGCACAGACTGGTAAGTTTCTGTAGCTAACAGTGACCTACTTGGTTCAAGAAACAGGGAATTTTCCAGTAGACCTTATGACTGCAAAATTATGGAAGATCTGTGATGGTATTAGGTTTCCTGTCATCTAATGGAGTATGTTTCCTTTTTTTAAGAACTTGGAAATTTTTTTACCTTGGAAAACCATCTCAGGAACACTTCAGAACTGCCGTATCAAGAAATTGCCTGTGCAGCCTAATTTAAATGCTCCACATGTACCCATTGTAGTATAATAATTATATTATGATGCTGGTTTAGTTTTTATCTGGTTGGGCAGATGAGTCAGAGTAGTGAAATGCAAACACTGTTCTATAAGCCCTCTGTAATCTATTGCAAAAACTGGAAGGTATGTTGTTAGCATTCTGGAGAGCTGGAATCTTTCCCTGTAGCGAGGTTTCTGTGCAAGGTGAGAAGCAGTGCACTTTAAAATGTGTTGTCCCTGATCACGTGTTTTTTGTTTTTAGATATCTAGGTTGGGATGCTGAATTTCTGAGTAGGCACTCTTACACTCTTAGTGGAAATCCTGTATAGAAAGGTATAAACTATAGAAAATATAAGGGCTTGGGCCACCTAAGCAGTATGTAGAAAACAAGACAGCTGCAGGTATGACATTAAGTGAGCTATATCCTTTTTGAATAAAGTAAGGTTAAAAGTTTGATGATCCCAGCATGTAGAAATCATCGAGTTACATAAATACTGCAGTTTTTAATTTCTGGTTATTTGGATTTGCACTACTGGCAAATAACTTTTTAAGACTTGTGTGAGGGAGGAGAGACTTTCCAGAATTACAGAAATAAAAAGTAGTTTTGGATGAAAATGGCTTGCATTATAGAAGTATTTAGCATGAAAAAGAGTACATTAAGGAAATAAGTTGAAGTAATTACAATATCTTCTCACATAGACTCTTGCTAATTAAAAAAAAATACTGTTTTAGCATCTTAACTTTTTCTAATTGCCTTTAGCTGCTTCAAGGATCTACAAATGCAGAAAAACAAGTGTGTGAACATAGAAAATGAAAATGAAAGGCACTGGAGATTTTGTATAAATACCTACAAATTGCTATAAAAGACAAAATTAAATGAAAGGGATATAATTTTCACATATTTCAAATATAATTATGTTGTGTCATAATTTTATGGAGTATTAACCTTATAGTAATAGTTGTGAAAAATAAAGTCAAATTCAGAAACCATGTTTCAATAGTAGACTATATTTAATTTTATATACATATCTAAAAATCATATATAATAGTTAAAGTTTAGAAAATCAAATTTGTGAAAGTTTAGCTACTGTTACAATCTTGTGGCTTTGGAGTTCAAACTGACTGTAGAATGGAAACAATGTAAGCAATGAATTTTTGGCTTTAGATGAGAAATAAAAGCTTATTACTGCATTCAGGAGGTTGGCATACTTTCCTTTGTATTCCTAGCATTTAGTATCACTTTGCAGTAATGATACTTAATACATCCAGGAATGCAAGTGAAGGATCTGTAAACAAAGAGGCAACATATCAGATTGACTAATACATTATGAAGTGGTATAAACAATTGTAACTAAACTTAGTAAATTTGTGTTGCTTTCCTATTGTGTTTTTTCAGTTGGTTAGTTTGCAAAATTCAGAAAACCTCATCAAGTGTCTCTAGCATTGTTACAAAGTCACAAGGTTCTACTATAATTGTCTGCAGGGGATAATAATTAATATTTAAAAATGCAGGTACTTTGCTCTTTTTAAGAAAGGAGACAAACATTAAAAAATGAATTCTATCCTAGTGGGACTCAATTTAGAACTTACCGAATGCTACAGTAGAACTTTCATTGACTTCAGTAGGAGCAGAAATCTGGCTTTTCATATCAATTTTTGCTGACGAGGTGATAGCTGTTTTTCTACAGGGAACAGTTGTAAAGTATTGCTTGAAACCATGAAGTCATAGCTGCTGGCTTTGTTCCCCTCTTTCGGGTGGGATTTGGGGATATAGAACATAGATATCTCTCCTTTCTGAAAATCATGAAATGTCTGTTAAATCACAGCTTTTCAAATCCTCCCAGAGGAGATTTGCTCAGGATTTTTTTTTTTTAATACATATAGAGATGACAAGTAATAAAACCAGAAGGGTTATTTGTTGTATTTTTATGATGGAGTTTGTCGTATTATATTTGCAGACTCGTCAGTGGACAGTCAGCACCGCCTGAAGTCTCAGAGGTCAGCGTATGAACACTGTGGAAGGGCTGTTTGTGCTGCTGATTGTAGAGAGGGGACTTAGGTTGCATTATGGTGATTTACGTTATTCAAACGGGAATTCCAATTGCTGCAGCTCAGATGACTTCAAACGTGACAGGCATATCATGGATTTAATTACGAGATGTGCTGATGGAAAAAGACCTGGGGTGTCTGGAGTGTGATCCAGCACAAGCAGTTCTGCAGTGCGGGCCACGCTTGCTCGGACAAACTGCGTTGCTGTGCTGGCCCCCTGGGCCCCGCTGCCGTGCCGTTCTGATGCAGTTGCTCAGCTTATGGGAGATTGTTTTTCTCAGATCAGGTGCAGTAATTTGGCTTTTAGCAAAGTAACAATATGTCATGTATAGAAGGAAAATCTGACTGGTAGGTGGCCAGTATGGGGTAAGGTTTCAGGTCTGTGTCCTTGAAATACTGATAAAATACAGCAACAGATGTGCAGGATTTAAACTGGTTATTATTCCAGTCCTGTAGATATAAACAGATAATTAAAATGTCATTTTTACGATGTCTTCACCAGCCAAAAGTTTGATCTCCTACAAATACCTTTTGATAGAGCATTTGGGTTTTGTTCACATATGCTGTTAGATTTTTGTTTTCCTCAAGGCATTTCTCTTCTGAATTATGTAAATATTTTTTTAGACTCATATCTTTCATTTGATTTCTCAGTCTTCTTCATTCTTTATTTAAGATGGTTAGAACTCTGCCTGTAGCCACTTCTTTTTTTCCATGTTGTCATGTAGAGTACTTTATATTTTCTTGAATGACTGATACTGCTCAACAATCAACATGGTTTCTTTTCTTTATTCCAAGAGCTGTGGAAGTACATCTTCTGTGGTGCAGGTCTTACAGAAGATGGAAACTGCTGACCTAAGGCTGCAATCATTATACATTTTAAGTTACTATAAAAATATTTAAACTTTTCTTGAAGACAGGATTTCTTGGCAGGATGAATGGGTGATTAAAAACATATATAATGAATGCAGGTAGCACCCACAAAAATTCATCCAGCTCTGTGAAGTCCTGTCAGTCTTCGGATCCAGTCAGAGACAGAGTTTAGTTCTTATCAGTTGATGATAGCTGTAGCCACTTGAGATGGGCTTTGTGCACATGGACCTGCAGAGCTGCAAAGCAGCTGTGCTAACCCACCACCCAATCACCTCCAGCTGTTCAGTGTGATTCACATTCCTGATGGAATCGTGTGTTAGTAATTGTAACTTTAATGAGCACTATTCTGACATTAATTAAAGTATTCCTTTCAGCATGATACTCTGTAAATATACTAGTGTATATATACTGTATATAAATATAGTATGTTAAAATATTATATTTTATACAAAAACAGAGGGCTTAAGTCTCGCAACCTTTCTTAGTACACTGGATTTCAAGGGCAATTATCTACTTTCATGATCATGGTGTTTTAAGTATCAGGAACAACCTTTAGTAGATTCAAAACTGATTGTAAAAAGAAATAACACAGTCCTTATGTCACAGCTTTTTCTATATATACTGTACCTGTACAGTGTTTTGTTTGTTTAAAGAAGTGGCATTCACCTTCAGCTTTTCTTGGTTTTACGTAGAACAAAAGAAAGTGTTTGCCTTTTATGCTAGTAAGAAGAAGAAGAAGGTGAACCCTTTATTCTTTAGGGGAAACTCCAGCTACGTCTAGCTTGAAGAGTCTTTTAGGTCTGCTTATTTGTTGCGCTCACCGTGCCTTGCCTTGATACTGAAATGTCTGACAGAATCATGAGAGATCAGGCAGATGAAGATGTTGACAAAACCCCCAGCCCTTTGTGGATGTGTACATTTTTTTCCATGTCAAAAACAAAGCAGTTCCTCTCTCAGGGCTAACAGTTTATAGCAATATTGTAAATCTGTCTGTAGGCATTATCCAAGTCTTACACTAATTTGTGAAATGTTTTTTTGTTGCTTTTTATCATTCCTTTTATACAGCATAGTAATCTTCTGTGGATAAACACACTACAGAATATATATTTAATTGTACAGTCTTTTACTTTTTTTCTCTTAGTTCTGTCTTTTGTAGCTTGACTAGACATGCAGGATTTTACTACATTGATTGCAGTTTTTCCATAGGGATATTCATGGGGAAAATTCAGAAAATATACTATAATTGTAGATCAAATGTAGAGTATGAGAAGAATAGAAACCTATTTTACAGTTTTGATTTTGTGTAATGTTGATTTCATATATATAATTTAGGAAAACACTGTTAGTCTACCTAGGGGAGATGCATGTAAAATTAAGGAGTTGGAAAAATTGTACTGAGTGTAATTGCAAATTGTCACTACTTGAAAGTTAATGGTTTTTGTTAGACAAGTTTAAGAAACAGCATGAAATGATAGTAACTCACTGTTGCAGGCAGGTATTCAGTAACTTACAGGAAAATCAAAACTCCGCACGCTGTTGTTGCCATTCTGTGCCAGAGAAAACTCATATTTAGGAAATACCGGTTATTCTGATTCTTCTGTATAAAGTCTTGCTGACATTTTTAGGATCTGTGCAGTGAGTGACCTTTGATAAATTAGACTAAAGCTGGACTATTTTGATGAAAGCTGATGTGCAATTGATCTATTTAAACTCTAATATTAAGAGAATACTGAGATAGTTTAAAAATAGTTAATATTTGAAATATTTATTCTTTTTGTTTCATTATTTCATTTATGAAAGCTTCTGCTGGCAAATGTCACTTGTTGCTTTGCTGTCACAACATCAAGCACTCAGAAAGACACTGATGATCAAAAAAGGTGATTTTAACAGTTTAGTCTGGCCTGCTTTATAACATGAACTGTGGATTTCCTCACCGTGATTGCAGCATTAAATAAATAATCTTTGACAGAACTAGGGAATAATTATCTTTTTATGAAGACATATTTTAGGCCACAAACTCCTTTATTCATTCTACTTTCAGTAAGAAATAGAGATCCTAATTTTATGGGGGGGCCTATGTGGGGAACAGTAGTCCTCCTGTAAGTTTTAAATTTTATAACTAGGGACCTTGATGAGCAAACTGTTGTTGGCTTTATTAGTAATTTGCTTGAGTAAAAATTTAAAGGATTTGACTCATTTACTTTTAACTGCTAGATGTAAGGAGATAATTTTTGGTGTATTAAGATGCTTTTATCCTTTCTTTTTATTCCATGCACATCTGTTCAGTATAATTGCACATCCTGGATGGCTGAGCCTGATTCAACACCTGTTGTTAACATTCAGTGATCTTTTACTTGAATTAACAATTTTCTCCATAAAAGGAGAAATCCAGTTTTGTGCTTCATAAATTAAGAATACCACAGAATTCAAAAATCTATTCTTAAAAATTTCTTCTGCTGTGATGCCAACTGGTACGCTGTGTAACTAGTGGTGGACAGTCCCCGTATGCCACACTCTGTTTCTATTTATTGCACACCACATCCTTGTGGCTACAGCCTTGGGTGCATTATGATTGCCTACTCTTCTTCATCCCATTGCTGTTTTCTTATGTGCTTGAAAAGTTAAAGTTGTAACTCAAACATGGTGATGATGAGGTTTATTTGAAATGCTGTCCTAGTAAAGCCTGATAAAAATGGTTTTTAGTTCTATATGGATTGAGTTGAAATTTGGAACACATGTACAACGCAGGTTCATGTAGAAGACTGTGGTAAAATTTCATGTGATTTTTGAATACGCTCAAAGCCAATTTGTAAAATAACCTGGGCTGTAGATTGTACATGTTTATTTGGAAAATCTGTCAGATCTCAGTCAATAGAACATGGAACTACGAATCATCATCTTCCAAAAAAAGCCCAAACAACCCTGGTGCCTCTGCCAGGTATCTCTGATTATTGGCTGAAACCATCATGTCTTTGCTAGGAAGGTCATAAAACTCCTTTTCTTGGAGGTTTTTGCCCACAGCCTGAGTGCTTCCACAAATGAGTACTGATTTACTTATTCTTTTTCCTTACCAAATGAACATTAAATGAACGAGAAATTTAGTTACTGTGCACTGGAGGCCTTTGCCCTTGCCTTAGAGCAACTTACTGAGGTATGGGGTGGTTCTTATTTAATGGAAAATACCTTTACCAGTCTCATGTCTACTGCAGAAGCCTTTCACTTCAGGTTCCAATTCCATGCGTTATAGTATAAGAATTTTAGAATGCAACATCTGTCAGGATTTGTCAAAGTTTTCCTAGTCTAGCTAATATTAAAGCCACAGTGGGCCAATAGGGCGTTAAGAGAGAACTGTGCTGTTTTCTTCATAGTAACCACTTCAGTTCATTAAGTATTAATCATCAGACTCTTAAATGATATTTTAAAATTAACTGTTAGAAGGATGTGTGCTTAGGGAAGCCCAAGCTTTCTATTGTGTTTGTATAACTGTTAGTTTGTATTTAGAGTTTACAGTTCTGTATTTGAATTTTAGAATCTAAGAATCAAGATTTCTTAAAGTAGTGTTGGCTGTATTTTCCTGGCCTAATGTATCAGTGCTGTGATAACTGAATCATGTGCTTAAATTAGCTGTTCTAAAACAAGGAAAAAAAGCCATGTACAATCTGACAGGGCTCATACTGCTATTTCTCAAGTGTGTTAGAAGGAGATATTATACTAACCTGTTTTTTATAGTTCAGTCTAGCTACTTTATGTTTCTACTCAGAAACCAGTGAATAAATCATAAGTATTACGTATGTGTTAATCTAAACCAGATCCTCAAGGAAG
>WEIT01005219.1:0-41488 GCA_013389985.1 Dryoscopus gambensis
GTATCACTTCTTCATGCTATAGGAGGATTAAAAACACAATTTTTTATTACTTCATAGTAAGATAAATAGTAACATTCCTTTGTGATAATACTTGGCATTCTTACAAAATTCATATGAAAAATACATGGTTTTTCTTCTATCTTTTTTTTTGCCAGCCAACTAAATGGTGACACAGATAACTGAGCAATTTCATATTCTACCAAATGCACCTTACCTCTATTTAAGTGTTGTCCATGTATGAGAAAGATGAAATATTAAGGACTTAAAGTCAGGATTAGCTGTAGAAGCTGTCTTCATCCTCAGGAAACAAATTAGAGGCACTGTTCATCAAATGGATTATTTCCAGTAGTCAATTTAGATAGTCCATGTACATCTACCTGTCACCATCTTTTCTCAAAGTGACTGGTATGTGCATGTGTGGCAGCATTACTCCCATTCAGGAGAAATTAGTTTTTTACTGTGTGCAAGGAAGCACTGGAGGTAGTTTTATTTTAATACTATGAAGAGATCTACTGATGGCAGTTCAGGGCACTGATGACCATGATGCCTCTTTGTTTTATTACCTTCTTTGTTATTTGAGTCATACAACAGTTTTTCAAGATATGTTTAATTGACCTCAACTTTTACCACATTTTGGACTTGTTTTGTTCCTTAAAGCCAATGAAACTGCTGGCAGGATGGATTTCTGCAAAACTTGGAATGAAGTGTTAGACCAAAAATAGAAAAGGATTAGAGACACTTAATGGCCAGTGATTTCCATATTCCAGTACACGATCTCAAAATCTCTCAACCTCCTTCTTAATCTTTATACCCATTTCTTTCACTGCTGCTCAGCCACACAGAGAACTGAGTCCTTTTTCAAGTACTTGCATTGGTTAATGGAATTCCTGACCCCGAATTAGGTTTTGAGGTGCCTCCTTTCAGCATCTCCTCTCCTCCAGTTGACAGCTGTACATCAAGGGACACAAGGAGGTGGCAGTTTCTCTCATGCCCTCTCTTCCCAATTTGAGTACAAGGTTTTAAACTCTACTGTGCTTCAGTTAGTTAGTGTGCAAAAGTGGAAGATGCTGGTTCAAATTTGATGAGGTAGAAGCAAGTTTGGAGTTCATCTGTATTCCATCCTGGTAGACAACAGTTGGGATGAGGGGAGGAAGAGGAAGGGATGCGTCCCTGCCCTTCCCACAAGCTATGTTTTACACAGGGGCAGGCTGTATAAAACTGCCAAAGCAGCTTTCAAAAATCAAGTCCCACATGTCAGTCAGTTGGGAAGCATTTCATGGTAAGGCTCATCATAAGACAAGGTTCAGGTGAACAGGTGTCCTGAGGTGCCATGCATGCATCTCACTGCCAAAATGGAGGTGCCTACAAGAAATGTTTGCAGAGGAAACTGAGATGTCACAGCGATATGCTGCCTACAGAGCTGGCCTGCCACAGGTACTGGTGCTATCAAAATGTTGGACATGTATCCCTGAAAATCAGGACTCCTGCCCTCTTTGTAAATACATCCTTGAGCATGTCTGATATTTCTCTCCTTCTTATTTGGTCTGTTTTGTTGTCTTTGGCCTTAGTGAGAATGGTGTCATGAAGCGCCCTCCATCTAACACTTGGAAGAATTGCCTATTTATTCCTGTGTTTTCTTTCTTCTTCTAATAGCTGTGTTTGGGATGGGTTGGAATTTTCATGACAGATGTAAACAGGAATAGCTTTTTATCCTTATCTATTCTCCTTCAAGGAAACTGCTTACAATTACTGTTTAAGGTTCAACTGTGGGTACTGCCATGACAAACTTCTGCTTCTCGATTTAGTACTCAGAACCAAGATGCAAATAAACATGAACAGAAATAATTAAATAGATTACTAACTTTGACTGTTTTCTTGTTAATCTGTGTAGCCTTTATATTTTCAGAATAATAATGTCCAAATTCATCTTAGCTGAAGTAATTTTTTGGTTGAGGTTCATTCCTTCCTCTCAGTACTCAGAACTAGGTCTTGCTTGAGGCAGTCATTTAATTTGTAAAGAAATTTCTTCTCTAAACTTTGTCCCAATGTGACTTTTGACCAGTTTATGTGTGGATAGCTGAAACAATACGTTATCAACAGTTTATTAACTTCAGCTGCCCTTTCTCTCCTTTGGTATTACATGTTCAATACTTTTTATGATTTAGAGGCCATCATTATAACCTGCCAAGTATGTCTTTCAGATGGGGTGAATACACATGTAGTTTTGAAGTTAAAGGTAATAGCTTCTGTTTGGCTTGGGGAGCTCTGGGTACAGCAGGCAATTACTACCAGGTTTCTGTAGCTTTACTGTTCCAGCCTTCTCTCAGACATCTATTTCCCTTTCCCACTCACCGTGAGTAGAAGATTACCTGTCACTCAGGCTTCCATGGGCTGAGCTGCCCTGGGCTGCACGGGTCATGTGGCAACATCTCTAGTCCTTCCCAGATTTTCTCATCCTCCTAAAAACCTGGCTGCTTCATTTTTACCTCTGCCACCAGAAATGAAGGAAATTATAAATAAGGAATGTGTCCACAAATGCCAGGGATGCATGGAATTAAACTAATTAGCTACATGGAAAATGTTCAGAACTAAGGAGGGGAACTCCTTGGAACAGAAGATGGATGGTTGCAAGGGAAGCCGAAGAAAAGGATCTGGGGATGGCAGACAGGGTGGTTGTGTGTTGACAGTATTTATTGCATAGTGGTGCACTGTTCAGGGAAAGCCAGCAGTAGCTAAAGCACTGCAGGAGGTATGTGGGAATGCAGGGTCAGAATTCCAAAACTATTTAAATCCTTAATTGCCTCGCTGTCTCATAGGCATCTAAGTGCAAATTCATCCAACCTCAGTCTAGCTGCCACTTCTCATTTCCTGAAAACCTAGCTCTTACCTTTTCAGATGCCCAAGTGCAGTGTTGAGGGTAGAACTGCCTAAACTTTGCTGTTGAGCAGCTGGACCCTTCCAGCTCTGCCAGGGTTCACAGGCTGAGCACTCCTCCATCTGATATTCTTTTTGCAGTCTTGTCTGTATCACAGGACTCAAAACAGATATCAGACCAGTAGTAGTCTCTTTACTCTGGTAACTTGTGGAAATACAGGATGCACATTTACAAATTTTTTTCTCCTGGATTTAGTCACATTTCTTGGAGAAATACCTTGGTCTTTCTGTTTGCATGATCAGGAGCTGAGACTACCAGATGCCGTTAATTAAGTGCTGTTTTTTATGAATCCCTGCCTGACATCGTTCCTCCCCACTACCTCATTTTTACGAAAAAATAAACAGCAGATCTTTAGGTGGTAAGATTTAATATCCTAGGTTCTTGTGGTGAGCCGTACATATTGTCTGACCTCACAAGGACATTGTGGCTTGCAACAGATTGGGCATGGAAACCAGAGGAAATAGCTTCAATTTTGAATCTGTTATTGACATTTCCAACAAACTGAGTATCATTTCCATGCTACACATGCACATTCACTGTACATCTAACAACAGTTTAAGTGTAATGCTAAGCTTTCTTTTTGAAGATTAATTTTTTAATTGGAGATCAACTCGTCAGTGCCTGACTGAAAGCAGCTTTCAATTATATAATAAATTTGTATCTAGCAGCTCCACTCAAGCCATTGGAGTTGTACTAGGGCTGCTGAGAATGCTATCATCTTTAGAACAGTATAAACTTATTAGGATAATTGTTTCATCTTATAAGTGAATTCAGTAAGCTAAAATCACCCTTCATCTAAAGCAGATAATTGCATTAGGGTTAAATTAATTGTTTTATTTGATGGTTATGTCCTGGAGCCTGCCAGGATCCTGAGAGTATGTCTCTCTTTACTCCCTCTCTTGATTCCTAGCCTGAAAGTGATGGAAGTGGAAGAAATGTGCAAGTTGTAAATTCAGGTGTGTCACCACTTACTTTTAGGTTATTTGTAGCTGTTTACGTAGCAGCTCAGGTTTGTGTGACACATCAGGCAAGTAAAGCATCAGGTTACTGCCTGACAGCATGGGAAGCCTGCTTGTTCACCACTTGGCTTAGGCATTCCTGCTTGCACAAAATGCAGGTGATGTATGCATAACCTGACAGCAAATTTGAATGCTTCATTCACCTACCCTCCATTAGATTTTTGCTTTATGCTGGCTGTTGATGGAGGCATGCCAGTTTAAGAGATGTGTTCTGTACCAGCTGTGGTCCTGGAACAGGAATCAGATGTGATGGAAGTTTGCTATTGTGACAGCAAAGGGGCAGGAAGAATAGCCTGCAGTTGTGGAATCCTTTTCAGAAGTGATATTTAGAAAGGCAAAATGCAGATGAAAAATGAGTGAAAATTTGTTAGGAAGAGCTTCTTTCCCATGACTCCCCTGTTTTCCTTTATTTGTATATGTATTTCCTCTTCTATCTGTGTTGGTTTTTAACTCCTACTTGAATCTCAGATGTTTTTAAAATCAGTTTAAGGTCACCCATATAGAAGTATGGATCATCAATTCATTACTGCTACATGCATCATACATCACCTCAAGTGCCTTTAATTTTGTTCCAGGCTTCACGAGAGTAATATATATGTTTGATTTATCTCTCATCATGTCATTATGAATATCAGGCCTCTGGAAAGCATGTTCATTCTTTACAGTCTCCTGGCAGGAGAGCACTGGTGTAAAGGACCCAGAGGGAGAGAGAGAGAAGAGAGAGAGGAGGAAAGGCACCTTTGATCTATTCCTTGGAAGTTGGACTTCATTAAACACCTGCATCTATCACTCAAAAACACTGATTCTGAGCAATCAGGCTTCATTAGCTCCATTTGATGCAGGACTAATTGTTTAAACACATAGTGAGATGAAAAGAAGTCATAAAAGTTAATCTGTTTGTTAAAACTTTTGCTTCTGGTAGATGATAGGGTAATTTTCATTGAAAATTAGATTGTAGAAAGTTATATATGAATGTGGCTAAATACAGCCTGGGAAATTGTTCTGAAAAGAATATATTCTGTATCTTGGGATTAAAGTAAAACATCCTGAAATGTAGGAGTTGCTATGGAAATGCTTAAATTAAATGTAAAGCATGCATAAATTTTCAATATACCCATCACTTAGGGAATTGGGGACATATGTTAGGGGGAAAGACATATACATGAAGACTAAGCAGAAGGTAAAACATGGGATTTTTCTTTTTTTTCTGTGGATCTATATTTGGAATATTCCACTGGCATATCTATACTTCATTTTGAGTGCAGACCAAAACCCACACTGGAATACCAAAGTATTCCTGTGCAAACTTAAGGACAAGCCAGAAATGTGGGCCTGAGGTATTTGTGCCACCAGTGCCCTGTCTTCTCTTGCAGCACTACAGCTTGGCCAGCTTTGGGCAAACAATCTGAATATCCTGTGCTTTCTAGGAAGCTGCTGGGTACCACCACAGTCAATCACAGCTTGTGGTTGACCCTAGCTGGCCCTGTGTGAAGCAGAGAGGACAAGATGACTTCCAGATATGCCTTCTGACCTCAGCTATTCCATGGTTTCCTGAAGTTGGAATTATCTGAATAGCCTGACATCTTGTCCTTCCAACAGGCTGTCCACTGAGCTACAGATGTTCTTCAGAAGATGTAGTTATACAGTGAAAAAGACAGAAAAGCACACTGAGTAAATTCCACCCCTTTACCCCCATTCTCCATGTGTTGTGAATTTGACACAGACTAAGGATTTGAAAGTATACACTTTGCATTGTACTGCAGAAATTGCCAGTTAGCTAACAAGACACTCTTTTGGCCATAAGAGGAAATGCTTGGGAGAAAAGAAATGCTTAGCTTTTTGCTAAGTGCTCCGACTGCTGGTTCTGTGAGCGCTGTGTACTAAGCAGGGGACAGCACACTGTGTCTTCTCTCCTGATCACCTTCGGGAAGTCCTGGATTTGCTGCACATGCCCAGGAGTACCTGTACATGCCATAGGATACCAAGGGACCAGTTGGATGCAAAGCCTGTAAGGCACTACCAAGAGTGACTGGTGTTCCGTACCACGGTACATGGGAGCCGCCCTCACAAATCAGCCTTACCATACTTGATAGTTAGCTATCACTGTTTGACACAAGTTAAAAAACACAGATCTTGAGTGAGGGTATAGCTAAAAAACCCTCCAGGTTTCTGTCTGTGGTGATGCTGACACAGTGAATGGCTTATCAGCCTGAAGACTGCAATTTGCAGAAACATTCTGAATCTCTCTTCATGCTTGAAAGGCAGCTTCTGCAAGGTGGTTCAGTTTTCTGTTTTGATCGTCTTGTTAAATTATAGTTCAGCATTCTAATGCAAATTAAAAGGGAAACTCTGAATCTTTAAATTGCAGCTTCTTAAAAGTCAATTTCCTCTTAAAAAAAAAAGATACCCATATCAGAGATACATCATATGAAACTATTCACATACAAACACACATGCACCTTTAATAATCAAGTTATTTAGTTTAATCTAAGTCTTGACTTATGATATAAAAGGCTTTCCTCCTCAAGGAACTTTGTGTCTATCTGTCTGCATCAGCATTTTGATTTGGGAATGTGCAATTCTGATTTAGTTTCATTTTTTCAGGCGAACTACATCAGAAGTGCTCCAAAAGTGTGCCTAATGTGCTCCATCCACTGGTGGGTAACAAGGCCAAAGGGCTTTGTCTGAATTGGTGTGCCCAGCCCAGGCAGTGCTGCGAGTGATGACTCATAGTTGCTGTTGTAGGAATCCTGTTAGGTTTGAAAAATGTAAAAAATCGCAGGCATAATCTTGACTGCACTAAAATGAAAAGTAAGATTCCCATTCGCTTTAGGGAAGGCCTGCTATTACTAGAGTAGGTGCTCTTCCCACCCCAGCAGCTGCCTGACAGGAATGAAGTACAGCAATCAATTTTTAGATATGGCTGCTGGATCCAAACCAATAATATGCTCTGAATTGCACTGCTCTGCAGAGCTAGGAAAATACACCCTTTTGCACCCTTTAGCAAAGACACATTAACCCTGCTGGACAGCTACTTTAATGGATAGCTTTAATAAGATTGTTTGTTTGCCACTGTCTGTGCACACAAAAAAATTCCTCTGCTAACATGGCCTGCACCTGCCTGTCTTTTACAGCCATTTTACACACTATTTTGTACAGATGTGAGTGTTCATCATTTGTTACAAACTGGCATGATGATGGTAAAATAAAAAATAAGTATATTCAGTCATGTCCTTCATCTGTGTATTTATCATTTCTAGTTTTGTTTATTCATTTAGATAATGCTGGAAAGCTAAGGGTTGAAGATAGCCATTCACATGTGCAGATAAGGCTCGGAGATACCAGTAAAGATATTCTTATGTTCATATAGCTGGGTGTTTGATCAGGGAATTTCAGGTATATATTTATATTAATTGTCCACTAAGTAAAATATCTGGGAAAAAAAACCTCAGAAGCAACAAATGGTACCTGGTGGATTTGATTTTAATCTCTAAGCAATTTGCTGTGTCTTTGTAACCCGTGGCATAGGCAAATAATTTTAACCATGGAGTTAAACGTTACTGGATTCATTGGAGACTATTTTGGCAAACACAGAGCCTATTAAAGAGAGAACAAGAAATCATACATGTGGAAATATGCCGGGAGTAGAAATTGAACTATAACATCTGCATTATGATAATATACTATTTAATTATAAAGAACATATTTGCACAGCTAATATAGATCAGACAAGTATTGGAAGAAGCTTCTTATTGCTTGTCACAAGAGATGTTGGTCCTCAGGGTTTGATTTGATTCACACATGAGCAATGCATATCTCAATGTTTAGATTCATGATCCTGTGATTCAATCCAAATTGCATATTGTGACTTTTATATTTGATACAATACTTGAAGGCAGTGTATTTAAAAATACTGTATTGAAAACTGAAACCTTTTATTTAGTCATAATTAGCAGATATAGTAATCGAGATACTACAGACTTTATGTCTTCAGGGGGAGAAAGGTATTTAAACAACAGTAAGAAGTTAATATACCTCCATAAAAACTTAAGTACATAAGGCTCTATTGTGACAATTTGCTCATACAGTACTAAGGTATTATTTAACATGCAAATTGTGTAATGGGGACTCTCTCCTTTTGAAACACTAGATTCAATTATTCAGGTACTTTTTGCTTACTTAATTATTCCACAAGTTGTCCAAATTACTACAGAAAAGAATTATTTGTGGAAGGTGGTCCTATTTAATTGTGGAAGGCTGTCATAAACTGTCTGTACAGAATGGGTTCATGTAACTTTTAGCTGTGATTAAAAGTCACAGTAAAAACTGTAATATTCTGAAATTTAATGTGAGAATTTGTTTGGATTTTTTCCCTGAAAATAAGTATGAGTACACTTCTGATGGTACTTTCAAAATTTTTCATGAACAATAAAAATTCTAATCCCTAAACTGTATGCAAGTAAACCATGCTGCTTATTCACTGTATGTTATATATAAACCCCGATGTTTTAACAGGTAAGCTAAATCATGGTGTACTCAAATTGTTACATTTTTTCATCTCATTGAACATATCCTAGCACTGCTCAGTGGTGGATATACTTGTCTATTCATAAACAAGTTTATGAAAAACTGTCATATGTCTTTCACTGTCCATTCATCCCTGGATGGTAATATTAGATGGGTATTTTTCGAATTAAGACTTTGTTAAGTCAAGCTGGAAAGACTACATTTGTATTCTGCCTCTAGAGGAGTTCCTGTTTCTATAATAATAATAGTATAATTTCTGATTCATATAGAGATAGATTTCATAGCCTTCAACCACCTCCTAAGAAAAGAGTTTTCAATTTCCAACCAATAATTGCTATTGTTTAATTTGCTGTATTGAATGCCTGATGTATTCATAAGGTAATGTCAAGGTGATTGTGGGAACATAGACCTGGTTGCCATGGAAATAAATACTTACTTACACAAACACATTTCAAAAAGAAAAAAATCACTTTTATGAAAGTTCATCAAGAGATACTTTTAAAATTAATATTTATCAGATTGCAGAAAGAATTCTTTGCTATTTTTTCAATAGCAAAGAAAGACTTCTTTGCTATGTTTATATGTGTTTACTGGGGAACCATGTATGGGATTGATGCTGAGTCAGTTCATACCCCATTTGGTGGTGACAGAAGGAAATGCTGTTTAGGGGGAGCATGTGAACCTGCCCACTTTCTGCATTAGCCCTCTCTTCCCTTTCTTCTTTGTTTGGCAGGCAAAGGTGTTCACCTCCACTTCTGTTCTTCCCCACAGTCTTTTTGAGCCAAAATGGTCTGATGTTTCAGTCTTCTTGAGTTTTCTGTATTTCCCTCTTTCCATTACGTCTCAGGATTTCTCCCAAGGTTTATTTCGATCCTTGATGTATTTGTGAGATTCTTACTTGATTTTCTGAGTAATTTACCAAAAGTCTAATGTGCTGTATAGAAACTCATGTGACCAAGAACTGCCACTGCTGACACTTTTTCAAGCCTCAGATGAATTGTGAATACCACCTCAAGCTTCAGTTTTTCAATGGTAATGAAAGTTTGCTCCAGCAGAGGAGTAAGACGTCTCACCGAGTTGGATCACTTGGCTCTTATTGTAAGTGCTCCAGAGATCCTCAGTGTGGATTTACTTTGGGGAGGATTGACTAAGACCTCTGCAACAGAATGCTCTGCATTTTCCTTAGCTCCTCAAAGCTCATCAGCAAAACTGAGATTTCCTGGGGCCATACCACTGCTGCTTACCCAGCTGTTTCAGCTGGTCCTGCTCCAAGAAGCCCCCCAGCAGCCCAGTGCAAAGTGCCAGCAGGTCACACCTCCCGCCTCTCCTAAAGTCTTGTCACGCTGCAGCCTTAGAGACGAGATCGTGACAGCATAATAATTGCTCAGATAGCTCAGACGGAAGAGGTTTGTTCTGAAATGTGTGACAGGCTGGTTAGTGGCTGTAGGTGAAGATTGCAAAGGAGGTGAATGCCAAGTCAGACAAACCAGGCTGACACCAGCCATCACTGTTCAGAAATGTGCTGCTTTTCCTGCCCTCGTGCTGATAATGCCTGTCTCCCTGTGCTTATCTTGTCCTCTGCTGGTCTCTCAGTGAGCTGTGAAAAGTGGTATCAAGAACAAAGGCATCAACCCTTTACTGTTTCTCTTCAATGCCTTGATCTCAGAAATGAAAATTTTGGTGTAAATGTAAGCTGTCAGGGGCTATGCTGAGAAAGAGGTTTTGACTGCTTTTATGCCAGCTCTGGAAGTGCTCTAGAAGCATTACACATGCTCACCTGTCAAAATAAAACTATGCAATAGACCTCCCTAAAAAAATAATAGGAGGAATGATAAAATTGCTAACTACACCCTATTAAAAAAATGATGGATAGATTTAGAGGAAGCAATTTACCACAGAAATAACAATCTCAGTGAATTCTTCAAGTCCAGTAAAGGTTACAGGCTTTGCTTCCAATACTGGAACAATCCAGTTTCCTGAAACATGCTGACACCTGACACAGTATGATACACCTGTACTGGGAAGGTGCTTGTAGGTAAGATCATCTCTGTCTACCAGAACTACTTCAAGTTCACATAACAAGAGAAAAAATGTACAGCTATGGATATATACTGTATATTTAGCTATAGAAAAAAAATTAAAACACATCAGATCAATGCTTCCTGTGATTCTCTAGTTTGAAAAAAATATACATTTTTTTCCAGAACTTCTAATGCAATAATTCACTGAAACATAACCTTAAAAAATAAGCAAATATACTACTATTATCAAGAATATGTTGGAATTGCAAGGCAGAGTAGGTTCAGTTATCTGCTTGTGCTACATATACATATCATATATATGCTTCAAAAACAAACAAAAAAACCCCTATATGATTTAGAGTTTAACAATGTAAAAAAAAATGTGTGGAAATATAAAATGGATTTTATGGTTGCTAAGTTCTGTTTCACATTGGCTTGCTTTTTCAACTGAAAATTCTTCTGTTGTATACCAGAGAAAGGACCTGCAACATTTAAAGTGTGTGGTAGACTTGTGTTAAATGAAATCTGGTCTGACAGATGCTGAAAGAAAATACATTATTTAAGAAAAATGTTGCATAAAAGTTTTACTGAACTGAGAGAAAGAAAAAATTCCCATGACTACCTGCTTTGCTCTGAATAACGTCAATAGAAGTGGCAACACCAAAACAGCTATTTGTAGAAGAAAGATGTAATGGAAAAATCAACAATCCCTGTAACTGCTATTCTTTTTGTGTTTTGGAGACATGTAGCTTTCAAGGTAGTTTAGTGCAACTCTTATGGGTTCGCACTCATGTCAAATATTCCTATTAAATCAGGAGAAGCATTTGTGAATAAGATTTCAAGGCTATCTTTTTTTTTTTTCTGTAGCTTTTAAATTATCTTTACATTTCTGTGTTCATTTAGAATCGAGAAAATAAAAATGGAGAGTTTTTGTGGCATCTTTGGTTACATGTGTACGCTTTGGTCTCACTTGACCTTGGGTGTTATGGTGGCATTAATCCTGGATATGTCTGCAGGGCAACTATGACCAGCTGAGCATACTCTGTTCCACTCTGCAGATTTCAGGAAATGTGCTGGTCCAATGGCCTGTTAAGACCAATAAGGCATGTTGAAGAAAGATAAAACATGTCCACAGTGAAAAACACTACTAGCTCAAGGTGTAGCTTATCTAGGATTACATTACGAGTTTACTGGGTCAAAATCTGTAAACACCAACACAGGAACAAAATTATGTTATGCAGCCTTTCAATTCAGCAGACAAAACATAGTAAGAACTAAAGGAACCTGACAATTCATTTTAGACATCAGAACCAAAATTAGGGCTACTTTTTCAGCAGCCAATACAATTGGCTCAGCAAGAGCTATACAGGTTTATTGTCACAGGATGTTTTTTCTAAAAGAGATGTTTTATTTCAAACTGGAGTTAATGCAATGAAAATCTATATTCTGTGTTTTACTGAAGATGAGACAGCTATCAAGACAGTCTCATTTAACTACAATGTCAATATAACTATGAAATACTAAGCCTCATTTCAGAGTCTTTCTTTAAAGCAGGATGGACATTGATTTAAGACTCGAAGCGTAATTTTAGTTTGTTTAGGCCTACATTTTTCACTGCTAAAGCAGGACCCTACCGAAGATGAATGCATACTTTGTACACCTTTAATCACCTGCCCTCACCCTCAGTCTGTAAGCTTTGCTGGCATAATTATGTCAGTAAAAGTTGCAAAGATGTGTGGTTCATTCAATGGTGTCACTGCTCTAATATAAGATCAGTTATATCGGCGAGTGTGAATCTTCAGAAGTAATCCATCAAGACCACAGATTTACAATCTTATTGCTGATTATATTCCTTAAGTTAAGTATTGAGGTTTTTTTCTCAGAAAACATTGAGCAGTCATAAGATTCATATATTTGTAATAAAAAGGTGGTCTCAGTCGGTTTCCCCATGCAGAATTATTTTGATAAGAAAGTGCTAAAATATTCTTGTTGACCTTTATTAACTAAAGAACATCTCTTTTGAATTCAACATGACCTTTCTTTTCAAAATGGAGTAAGGCTATATCAAAGAAGGTTATCAATTTTAAAAGGTCAAAATGAAATAAAAATCTTTTGAAGGAATCAAAAGATTTCTGTTGACCTGAACTTTATTGATTTATTCATCCACTCGTTTTTTGCATAAAATTGTATGTAAAAATGTTTATATCTCAGATATTACTAGTGGTGCTAGGTGCAAGAAAAAAAATCAAAATCTTCCAAATTTTTATGAAATAAAAATGTTTTCATGCACTTCTGTATATTGAGATGCACTTTACATTTAACTGTCAACAAGAAACTGGGAGTTGATTGAAGAGAAAGCATCTTTTGTGTTGGGGAAGTTGAATTACCTAATTTTAGAAGGACTTATGGAGAAGAAGCAGGTGTTTCTGCTCCAATTATCATGATGAAATTATGGAATATACTCATTAAGCTAGTCTTAGCATTTAGAAATTAAAGATTTTGCTCAAAATTTTTGAAAACAAAGGAAAGAACTCCCCTTACTACAGCAGTTCCTCGATTATGTCTTACTGCAGTTATAAAAGTAGCAGCAAAATCCTCCAATAGGTTGATGGACCATCATCTTACTGTTTCGGAGAATGTAAAAAAAACAAGAAAGGAAATTAAAATGGTTCTTAATATTGAGAAATAATATTTTTTTAGTTTGCCACAGCCCAGCAACTATTCATTTATCAGTGCCTGCATAGGGTGGCAGTGGTCTGCTGATACTGCAAATATCTGCTGATATTTGCCTCTGAAAATGTCATACGACCCTACTTTATGCTTCTCTCTTCTCCCACACATGATACATATGTTTTTAAATCCTCTTAGGGTTTATGGAGGTTAGATGGATTTTTCATTTTCATTTTCATTTTCTAAATTAAGTCAGTGTCCATTTGTTGTTGTTGTCACTGCAATGCAAATAAGCATAGTGATAAATGTTTTCAGAATCCACAAATCAAGAGAATTATAGCAGTAAACAGAAAATATAAGACAATTGTAGAGGAGATTGTTGTCCTCCTTGACAGCTGGGCACCATTGAGGACCTGATTTTTCTTATAGGAAGAAGAACCTGATGATAGATTCTGTTAGTTGTTGGATGCAAGTCTGGCTTATTTACAGGAAAAGTGTTAAATCCACTTTCTCTGAGTGCCACATAATGGGTGGTAAGTCATATCCTTGCTTACAACTCAAAGCCTACCCACTAGGAAATTAATTACAAAAAGAACCTCTACCTTGGTTCCGGCTGGGGCCACCCAAACAGTTTGTCCCTGGCTGTCCTCTGTGGTTTCACCCTGCTGTTCCTCCTTTCTGCCTTTGCTGTCCTTCCCAAGAATGCTGTCTGTTTCCATTACCATAAGCAAGGAGGCACTGAATTACTCCAGCCACCAAAAAGAGTGCCTGGCATGGCCTTCAGCGTAGCAGGAAATCTAGCTAGGAAAGAAAAGAAAAGAAAAGAAAAGAAAAGAAAAGAAAAGAAAAGAAAAGAAAAGGAAAGAAAAGAAAAGAAAAAACAAAACTAGAAGGAACGGCAAGTCTGGGTTGTGAACCACAATTCTGGGCAGCTTCACAGGAAAGGAGGGGAAAATACTCATCTCGTGAAGCTGATACCAAGAACTGCATGTTTCTGGAAGAATCTGTGCAGTGCAAGATGGTCTGAGTAGTAACAAAGGTCTTCATTCCTCTGACCTACTTTTTCTTGGCCCCTTGCCCTCCCTTCAGAGAAAACCACACATTCTACTGCTGAGAGGGCTTTATTAAGCCTTTGTAACATTGTCCTTCTGTCTCCATGCACATACACAGAAACATTTCATTATCCAGTCACTAGATATGCAACTGGGGCAACATTCTCTGAGGAAATAATACGATGTAAAATTTCTACTGAAGCGATAGCTGAGTGCAGAGTGGGAAGACTCAGTCACAGTTGTTTGAAACTCTCCATGATTCAAGAGACTTTTGCCTTTTCACTTTCATTTGCTAGTCTGCAATTGTTTGCAAGGATCACAGCGGTTTCTTGACTCAGTATAAACTATTATTTTGCATTTTATGTTAATACAAATAAATGAAACTACTTGGATTAGGAGATGATATTAATAAAAATAGGAAGAAATCTCTGGGAACCTTTTGGCTCTCAAAAACCAGTTTTATTTAAACAAAAATGAACCACCACAACAGGAAAATAAAACTCATTAAGTAAAGTGATATTAAAAATAATGCTGATGGGAGATTTTCTCTACAAATAAATGTATGGGCAAATTCATGATACGAGAGTTTATAAATAGCTCTTCTGGCATTTTATCATCTTTAAATCACACAAATTTACAGTATGTATGCTGACTGATTTATGGAATTATTTGTACAAGAGGCAGATGGAGACCTAAAAAGTAGGTTTCTTTTAAATATATTGCAGGGTGACATCTCTGTGTCTGTATTATCAAACATTATTGTTTTGGGATAGTAGGAATTACAGTGGTTATCTCTAATATATTTGGGGGAGGAGGGGGAGCTTCCTGTCTTTCTTCACTCCCATTCACTTGCAAATTTAGGCCTGGATTCTGTATATGTAATAAGCTAAGGACTAAAATAGCAACATCAATATCCTTGAAGCCCCCAAATGTATCAGGACTTTTTTCCTTGGCTTACATTGTATATCTTCTTTATTCTTTAAAAAACTGAATTGAGAAAAGTGACTGAATAGAAAAAGGGGATATTCATGTTGATATTCCAGCAAGTGTCATTTCATTGTGTCATGTTTGCTAGCTAACCATTACTGAATTACTGTCTCATACTAAAATACTTCCTGGAATGAAGATTTTTTAGGAGTTGCAATATAAACATACATTTTGATATATTGAATTGTGGGGAGAGTTAAATTGTTGAAGTATTTGTGAAGCCAGACAATACCTAAAGTCCAGTCCATTGACTTAGGTGGGGTGATGAACTGGATTTCAGTATAACAAGAAAATGAATGAAGCAGAAAATACCCTTTAATCCCCTTGGATAACCAAAACACACCCTTTAGTTCATGTCACAGAGGCAAAGGGTGTGTATTCAGATCTATGTAAGAAATCTCGTGTCCTGAAACGCTTCATGCTTCATCTTTCAATCATTAGAATATTACAGAAATGTCCAAACTTCTCAATTAACATTGAAGGGAAATTAAATTGGTCGCTGGATTGGAAGAATTCACTAACAGTTTAGTGCTTTGCTGAGCTACTCTGTGACACACAGCGTGATCCATAATGTACCCAAACCCAAGCTCAGATATCAACAAACAAGGTTGCCTATTATTCTAGGTTGCCTACCAAATTTTTAATTGGAAGACATTCCAAATGAGCTACCCTAGCTTAGTGTTGCCTTTCCTATTTTGCAGTAGTGGAAAGTATGACTGCACAAAGTAAAAAATACATGAAACAAAAGGGATCCATTTCCTGGAAAATCTCTTTTTCATATTACAAGATACCTACAGATCACGAAATACCTACAAATTATTAGGTAATCAAAAAGTCAGCAGTGTCTGATCCTCATCTTTTCATCAGTAATTAAGAGCCTGCCTCTCAATTTCACACTGCATGCTCAAACCGTTTGAATCCTTTTGTGAAATACCTTTACAGAACTTAGAGTATAAACCAACAATAATTATCCTTGGGGAAAAAAACAAAAAAAGTGAATTTAAGAGGTAAGAATGATCTTCTAATTTAGCAAAGTCTGAGTTTTAAGACAAGGAATCACATGTGAGCTCCATATGACTGCTAAATGTGCCAAATTAAAGATGCCAGAGATATCTAATTCACACTGCAAATTAGCTGTAGTATACAGTCATTATGCCAGTTCAATTGAGGCCATTTAAAGGGAAGATAAAACAAAGAGTGGGGTGCTATATGAAGGCCACAGTGTGACAGAAGAGTATGATCCTGCATTTTCTTATACTATGGGGAACGCAGTTTCTTTTAAACATAGTAAACAGAAGCTGCAACTATTTACCTTATGTTCCATACCCATCTTCAGAAAAGACTGAGGCCTCATGTTCTGCCTTTCTCACGGGTGAAACTGCAGCTTCAGGAATGGCACAGCGTCACACTGGAGATCCGCTGCAATGTTCCTAGCGAGCTTGCTGAGACTGACCCGCTGTGAGCTCTGTCACACACACAGCAGCACCACAGCCCTGCGAATAGGATCATCTGCTGTACTGGCCGAGGGACCTAAGGAGGAGACCATGTAGAAAAAGTACCTTAGGAAGGTCAAGGACTTTTGAATATTGTGTGCAAGCCCAGTCTGTTCTTCACAGACATTTGCTGGATAAAATGCCTTGTGGAACATAGACCCTTCCTCCTCTTATGACCTTTGTGAAGCTACAGAAAAGGAATAGCAATAAAGACACAAAATAAGTCAAAGGTACATCACACAAATATCTGCCTTTTCCAGAGGGATTTTGGCTAGTATAATAGCCACTAAGAAATTGTACTTATAGATTAAAAAAAAAAAAAAAATCCGATTTCCCTGATGGTTCCCGGTAGTATTAAGCTTCACTTCTCCCTCTGGCAGCTCCCATCTAGGCCACCACTCACCTATTACGACAAGGATCTTCCAGGCCTCCCAGCAGACTGAAGAGCAAAGAAATTGAAAAAGCAAAGGAACTACAGAATTGACTGATAATAGTTTAAACACACACACACTGGGGATACACACATTCTGTTTACTGGTTTGGGTTGCTTTCTAGACCTAGCAGATCTCATGTAAAACACGCATTTTACTGGTGATGATACACAACTCTTGTATGAAGTGAACAGATTAAACTATTTATGTTCAACTGCTGCAAGCACTCCAGAAATTGATGTCAATGTCAGAAACCTTATTAGGTTTCAGAAGAGGTAGGAAAGCTTCAGCCTAATCACAAGATAGGAGGTCTTCTGGCTTTTGAGAATGACATCTGAAGGGCATTGAGATTGTTTTCTATAAAAGGAAAGGGCAAATTTCCAGTACATATATAATCACTGGTAGCATTTATGTTGTCATCCTCTCTAAAGCAATAACAAAGTGCACAAATGGTGGATGATTAGAGAGGTCAGTCAAGTGCCCCATTCAGCTGTAATTGTAGAGTTTTTGAAAATTCTTTTGACATCAGAAAATATCATGTTTTTTTAACCCAGCTTTTTGCTGTGATTAGTTAATTCATACAAAATCAGTGAAGAAACAGAATAGCAAATTAAAAGCAGTAGAACAGGAATGTCATTTTGCAATAGTGATGAGTAATCAGCAAAATCAGTTCACTTTAAAATTACTGCTACCTGCCAACATTTAACCCCACATGCACAGGACCTCAGCATATTTTTGTTTAAAATACTACCACCTTGCAGATCTCGAAAGTCTTTTGAAAGAAGTGCTGCCCCAGGTACACTTTTGCTAATGCTGCAATCAGTATTCTCTCTTTTCCTGCTCTACCTAGAGCACTTCACAAGATTTTCCTATCTCACAAAGGAAATCTGAACACACTGTTTTACTTAATTAACAGCAATTTTGAACTATCATGCCTCATAAAATCTGACAATCTTCCTACTAAGTAAATTATGCTTACTCTCTAATAGTATTTGAAAAGAAGTTATGTTTTCCACTTCAACGTTTTTGTGCCTGGATCTTAAAAGAGACGTTTTGAGTAATGAATGGACATAGACTTTCTAATTTCGAAGCAAATTTTCATAAGAGAATAGCCACATAGGGAAAATAAAAATAAAAATAAAATTGCCACAGACCAAATAGGAGTTCTCATTTCAGTAATATTCTTCAAAACAGGGAATTATTCCAATTACTTATAGTTACTTAAAGGTGGAGGGATCCTTCAGTCCAAGTGTGATTGGAGTTTTCAGTCCAGGAACAAGGGAAACGAACCACATGACACTGTCCATTGCACCAGGTGGAAGTCTACATTATTTATACAATTTCTTGTTTCAGAAAAGTGAGAAACTGAAAGAGAAGAAATACCTGGCAGAAAGGATGTGGAATTGGGGAAACGAAGAGACAGTTCTGTGCTGACTCACCAGTGTGAAGGAGAAAAAAAAAAAAAGAAAGTTGATGATCACAGCCTTAACTTTTATGTCACTTCCATAATTCCAGACCACAAGAGATGGAGCTATTAGCAGGCTTAGATGTAATTTGGAATTTTAGAAAAATGTTTCTGTAGTACAGTCCTGTTGGCACATCAGTTACACATTCGGAGCTCTGTGTGAATGATTTGCCCTGTGAAGTTTATTACGTAATAGAAAAAAAAATGATGTTAAACATATTAGGTTTACATATATTTTCATGTAACTTTGACATGAAAGGGTGCTTTCAGTGCACCTAAATTTTAGCACTGGGCTTTTGCCATCGATCAGGGAGAATGAGGTAGTTCAACTGATCCCCAGACAAACATTTGTAGCATCTTAAATGTTGTGATGACACTTAATGTTTGCAGTCATTTCAGTTCTTCAGCTAATGGTTGTTTGCCTGCCATCAACAACCATTAGGATGGAGTCATAAGCTCTTCGGGAGAGTTAATATTGCTGCCTTGGTTTTTATCTTACTTTATTTTAGCACACCTTTTTTCCCAAGAGCTTTATTTTTACTTTCAGGGTTTCTACAGAAGTTGAGGATAGGAAAAGGTTTTAATTGTTAGTGTCTTGCCTACTGAAGGTTTTGCAAAGAAAATTGTGAATACTTTCACTGTGCAGTGTATCGTAGCACAAGGTTGTTTGGGTTTTCTCATTTTTTTACAGCGCATGAGGTCAGGGGAAATGCCTCACATACAGAAACACCAGTGGAAGAAAGTGAACTGAAGATTATTGCTGTGACCACTGAAATATGTAGCAGAAGTCATACATCATCAGAGGCAGCAAGAATAAGCTTTAGGAAATTATTCCGATTTCTCCAAAGTCCTTCCATGTACAATTCTAACTTTCAGTTGGTGAAAACATCATTTTTCCCTACATAATAATTATTATACTTCTGTATGAGACATTTTACATGTGTTACTCATCAAAAGAAAAATTGAAAAGCCCACTGGGACAACCAGGTACAGAAAGCTGTCTGGGTTGATCTTAGTTTGGCTGAAGTTCAAATCCAGTCTTTCAAAGTAGAAAGGAAAAATAGCTTTCAGTATTTCAGCATTTTTTGTAAGCACAACAGACTGTCAGACTGTAGGTACATGCATCTCAGAATAGCCAGCAGGAATGTTCTCTAGTATGTAACTAAAACAAGTTCCCTTAGAATCACGTAGAATACAAGATCCTTGTGTTCTTATACAATGTACATCGTTAACAAACAGTTTAGCTGTTTGACCAGACCCTAATATCTATTGTGATTGTATACACATAGAAGCTAGTAACCCTGTGCTCTGTGTGTCAGCTGTTCTTTCCTCTGTTCATTAAAAAAAAAAAAGTGAGTAGGGCAAGAGGTGGTTCTTGCAGGTTTCTCTGAGTCTTTGTTATTGCTCCTCCTTCATACAAACAGTTCGGATAGTCTCCAAGTCCTCTTGATTCTGCAACGTTATACAATCTCCTTTTTAAAATAAATGGAAAGCTACAAAGCTTCCAGCAGTATTTCATTTTGCACAGGCAATCACTGGATCTAAAAGCCTTTTTTTCCCCCATATTTTTGATGATTTATAGTCTCTCTTAAGCTACTGGTGTAGTTTCCATAGTAAATGGCCTTTGATTTAGCTCATGGTTATCAATGAAAAACCACCTGAAACACAGCAATGTTTCATACATTGTTTATCAGCCATTTGCCAGTGACACAAGAACTGCAGGTGAAAGGAAAGAGGAATTTAAATATATTACTTTTCATGCCTGTACTTTCAAGCTGTTTGCCTTGTAGAAAGATTTTGTGTCCTAAAGCTGATAAATGTGACTGACAGTGTTAAATACAGAGTGACTTCAGACATTTTCTTTCAGGTTTGCAGTAGATGTGACCTCACCACGTAGTAGCTGTCAAGCAGCTGTTTCCTCACATCCTTGCTTTTCACTGTATTTCTCTGCAGGTTCCTGGGTCTGCTATCATCATTAGTTACTTTAAAGTTGTTCGCTCTGTATTTTACATATCCTCAATTTACTCAAAATATATCTAAGTACCTCTGAGGTGTGAATGCAAAGGAAATCTGAGTCCAGATATTTCACCTTTTCTTTTTGCAGCCGGACCCTGCGGGCAGAGATATCTCCATTCGACCAATCTTGGAGCACTGCGAAAACACCCACATGACCATTTGGCTTGGGATCGTCTACGCTTATAAAGGGCTGCTGATGGTAAGCAAAGCTTCTTCTGCACAGCAATGACTTCAAGCTGCTATTTACTGCTAGGCATGAACTGAATTATATTTGCTTTCCTGATGGCTGGGAGTGAGTTAAAATTGCCTCGAGTGCAACTTTTACAATCAGATCTGTTTTAAAGTTCATTAGACAATCATATGTGTATATATGCATTCGTAAAATAAATAAGACATTAGTAGCACTTAAACTGAATATTATAGATATACCACAAACCAAGAAATTCAGTAGTGAAAAGATGGATCTATAAATGAGACAGATTTGTAAATAAAGAAGTCAAATCCTCTGAATTCCTCTAGGTTCTCCAAAAAGGTAGATTTAGATTGTTTGAAATGTTTGCCTCTTAGCTGCAAATGTCCTTGAGAAATAGTCAAAAGATGCATGATTAATTTGGGGCCTGAATCAAAATAACCCTTTTGTCACTGAGGCCCATCTCCATAAAAAAATTTAGTTACTAAAACAGACCTCAGGAACCAGGGATCCTGAGGCTTGATAGTTAAAAAAAAAAAAAAGAAAAAAAAAAGAAAATGTGACTATTAGTGATTAAAAGCTCCTGAGCCTGAAGGTTTTGAAAACATCTCATTTTGACAGCACTGACCAGCAGAACACCTATCTCGAGCTGAGCCCCATCTGGATGCTAAGCCTGATAGATATTAGTCTACAGTGCCTGAAGGGGTCAATCTGTTCTGTGCATTTGTAGCGTGCTGGTTCATTAGGACACCGGGAAAGATGGGGTCAGCTGCTTCCACTTGGCATGGTTGGTGCTGCTGCCCAGAGGGGGCTGCTGGTGCCTGGAGTCCACTTCTTCCCTCTCCCCTGTGAATGACTGCTCTGATGAGTCCTGCTGCTTTTCATGCTGCTTTCTTCAGGTTGAAAAGTCTTTAAATACCCAATACAAGCTTCAACAGGGAGAGATGAGAGGTTTTGTTTCTTTAAATTCTAAGCAGTTGCTTTGTGGTCAGACCACTCTGCTGGGGTGAGCCTTCAAGCAAGAAGGCACTAGAATCAAGTGTCTCCAGGTCCCAGGTGAGAGCTCAGATCCTCAAGCTACAAGCCAAAAGGAAGCCTTCACAAGGAAAGGAAATTTCAGGAAAGGAAATTTCAGGAAAGGAAAGGAAATTTCAGGAAAGGAAAAAGGAAAGGGAAGGAAAAAAGGAAAGGGAAGGAAAAAAGGAAATGAAAGGAAAAGGAAAGGAAAAGGAAAAAGGAAAGGAAAAGGAAAAGAAAGGGAAGGATAAAGGAAAGGGAAGGAAAAAGGAAAGGAAAAGTAAAAGAAAGGAAAGGAAAAGGAAAAGAAAGGAAAAGGCAACTTTAGGTGTAAATGACTCTTTCAGAAATCAAGAGCTGGGACATACTTGATCCCCCCTCCAAAGGGATCAGGAATTAGGACCACACCTCAGCATGTCTGACTGGTCAGCTCTGGGTGGCTCTGGATGCACAACAACCTTAGCGTGTAGCACAGCATTGAGGGATTTGTGTCCTGAAGGGTGCCACAAGTTGGGAGCTGTGACATTGACCAGCACGGGGGCCACAGTAAGATTCAAACAAATGGTAGGGTTTTTTTGCTTTTTTAAAATAACTTCATCAATGTTTTCAGTAAAAATATTTTAAATATACATTCTCAGGCAACTTTCTTTGAAGTTTCAAGTTTGAGCGGTGCTAGACAGTAGTCAATCTGCTTTGGTTCTCACCAGTCCTTTGCCGTAACTTGATTGGTCAGCATGTATGTTGGACTATGTTCTACAAGATATGTGACTCTCTTTAAGTCTGCGAGTGTCATTTGCAAACTTATTTTGCAAATGGCATTACATTATTAGACAATAATATGGTTGTATATGTGGATATATGCACACGTAAAATACCCAATTCACTATCAAATTTCTTGGTTTGTGGCATATCTATAATATTCAGCTTAAGTGGTACTAACATCTTATTTATTTTATGTATTCCATTACTCACTAATTTCAGACACGCAGCTTTTCATAACCATCAGTGAAATACACACTTTTTATTACTCCAGTGCCCTCTTAACACACAAATTGCTACATATTAAAAAGGAAGGTACTCATCTAAATAATTTAAATAATTGCTATGATGAGTGAATGAGTGATATGAGGACAACAGAATTGATGCATTTTATCTCATCACCAAAGACATTCTGTACACCACACATCCTTTGCCTTCAGAACAAAAACCAGAATGTCTTATGTTACTGTATCACTTTATAAAGGTTTAGCTAATACACAATTCTGTCATTTGTAATAGTAAAACATATATCTAATTTAACGTGCTATATACTAAAGAGCTAGTATTGCTAATTACAGTACAATGCAGTATTTAAGGTGAAATGGCTCTACTCAGGCCAAAATTATTTACTGTGACCTCTTGTCTCAAAATGGGAATACAAAAAATGGAGTTAACCTAAAAAAAGTTATTTTCTTTTTTGTCTTGAAGTAAAAGCAATACGGTCCATTCAGATGTCTTCAATGCACTGATGCAGTGAATAAATCATTCAGGGTAGGGCAGAGCACAGAAGGGCAGGAAAGGGCAGGGAAGGCAAGGTATGGCAAAATAAGGGAAGGCATTACTTGACAGGATACACTGGTTCCCTCTACATTAAAGTAAGCAAACTTTAAAAGTCAGATTCACAATTCTTCAATTGCCTCTGAAGGGATGTGAGGAAATGCATACTTACTGCATGAAGGCTTCTCAGTTATAAGATTCAGATTCCTCAAATCTGGTGATTAGAGAATAACATGAAAATGACCATCCTAAATTTTGCCTTTACTATTTTATTAATCTTCTTAGTGACTAATGTATTAGTCTTCTCCAGTTGCTCCATACATAGAGGATTCAGTGATTTCTCCCATCTCAAGTTCAGCTCCTAAAACGCTGCAGACAAGTTCAAGGTCCATCTGTGTGTACATGTTGACCATCACAGAATTACAGAATCAATTAGGCTTAAAAAGACTTCTGAGATTGAGTCCAACCTATGCCTGAACACCACTATGTCAACTGGATCAGTTGCACATCTAGTCAGTTGCAGTATTTTGATTTTTACTGAGGCGGACAGACATAGTTGAAAAGCACCTTTATTTCATATATTCCACAGGATGACAGAAAACACACCCTCTTAAACTTGCTGGTGGTGCATTATTAGGGAGGGCACTAACATCTTTCTGAGGGGTATTAACTATTTTTCTCGTCTCAGCCAGAACAATACCAGACTGGACTCCTAGAATGCTTTGCTTATTAATCACACACACATTAGTCTTGCCTACTGTTTGATTCCTGTGTACATATGTTGGAAATTTCATTGTGTCCCTGACATGCTATTACAGGTACCTGTTATTCAGCTACTGACAAATAGGCTTTTGAGGCCAAACTATATTTTGAGCTTGACTGTTGCTCTCTGTATGAAATTCTACTTTTCCCCTGTGTAAAATGGGGGATTTTAAGCCGTAACCAATAATACTGACCACTTCCCATACACCATTTTTAATGTATCCTCCTTAGCTAACCTTGCCAAGAATGAAAATATCAGTATTTCATGACTGAGATAGGAAAAAAATAATGCATATGCACCATGGGACTTGATAAAGGTCTCTAAGAATACAAAACTTATTTTCTTCTAATGATTCATATTCCAGCATTCCACTATATTTGATATACTGCACAACACAATTCTGTAATTGATTTATGAAACCAAAGAAAACATTAACTCAACTAAAATATATCCTTGTGATAATGTTCAATCTTAATTTCAAGTCTGAAAGAATCCTCTGCTTCTTAAGGCCCTCTAATTGCTAAGGTGAATTTGTCTTACTTCCAAACCTTGAACTTTGCTGAATCTTGCATGTATGTTATCCCTCTTTCTCTAAAATGACCTGATGTCTTTATTTCTAGGCAAATTTCCTTGTATTTGGCCAAAGTTCTGTGATTTTTCTAAAAATTTTGCTGTGAGTTTTCTACCATTCTTCCCCTCTGCTTCCTCTGCATCATTTTCAGCCATGTTGCTATAGTCTTCTCCAAGTCAATGTACATATATGGGACAGCTTAAGTTAGAATTTTTTTAAAACTATACTTTTTTTTCAGTAACTTCTCATAAATGGTTAGGTGTTGAGATCTATCACGTAGATTTCAATAATTTTAAATTTGTGGTATTGATTTTATAGCATTCAGTATTTAAATAATTATACCACACAGTATTAAGACAAACACTATGTAACCTGCATGAATGTAATTACCTTTATTCAGTCTTGCAAAATAATAGCATGTTGAATGATATTGCTATCCCTTTTTTTTTTTCTCCCGCTTATTGGCTGAGTTCATGTGTCGGCCATTTCATTAATTTGCTTAGGGTAGAAATTACGGTAATAGCTCTGTAATCACTGGGGTGTTCCACTTTCTCTTTTCCCATGTGGCCTCTTTGTATCTTAAGTGGAGCTTTGCCAGAAATCCAATAAATATCAACAATTAAGCCCAGCAGTCCAGACAACTTCTAAATCAATTCTTAAAACTCCTGCATGCGAGTTACGGGATCTCTGTGATTACAGCAGCTTGTCTTGACAGAGTTTTCAAGAGCTCTCTTACTTCTGGAATAAGCTGCACTTCACTGTTTTGGCAAGATGTAAATGGACTGTTCCATCTCTGTGTAAATATAGGACAAAACCACTTTTTAAGCATATCTTACTGTGCATCATTGCTATTGAATTTGTCATCTTTCAAGGAATGAATCATTATTACGATTCATTTTTCACAACTTACATTTTTATAAATACTTATGAATTCTATTAATGCTGCTAGCCATTCATTTGCTACTATACATTTAACTTACCTTTCCACTATCTCTATTTTAGATCTTTAATTCATAATCATTATTATGAATTTCCTCTTTTTAACTTTTGTTATATTCTGCCTAGTCTTTGGCCAATTTTACTGCCTGTTTATTTTACATTCCACAACAACCAAAACAATTTTTAAGGTAAGAATAACTTTTTTACACATGTGCAGATTAGGACAGATCATTTACAGCATATACCCAAATATCTTTCAGTTGCTCTTTGTAAATATCCCTGTTGCTTCCCCTTCCCCCTTCTCCAATGGCTTCCTTTGCTTTGTTGGCTAACACATAAATATTACTTTTCCATTTTTTTAATGCACTTGGAAGTAGATTTTCAAAACAGGAGTTAGGTACCATGGTTTAGAGCTTAAATTCCAGTCATGCCCAGAAGCCCAGCCTTCAGTCAGCACTTGGTGCTCTTGCCTCTGTGGGCAGGAGGGGAAGGAGATGCTGGTTGCATGACAACCAGTCACCAGTTAGCAAACATCCAGCAGAAAATTTGGTCACTAACAGCATTTAGGTACCTACAGGTGGTACTGAGGGATGGTCTGGCTGTCCTTGCTGGGTGTTGGATGTAGCTTCTCACTGCTGCTTCAGGTGCTTAAGCCCTCTGTGTGTGTCAAGCCCAGGAGCTGCGTATGAACAGTACAGCTGTGGTGTGCAACATGTGCTACTCCTTTCATTATTTTACTATTATTTTTTATTTACTCAGTGAAGGCTGGATGTAAAGTGGTTTTTTTTTTTCGTCACTGAGGAAAGGGAAGCAGTGGAGCAGCTTACCCAGAGAGTCTGATCAGCTTTTGTCCCTAAAAGGTTCCAAAACCAGACTGGATAAAACTATGAACAGCCTGGACTGAACTCACATCTGAACTTGCTTTTTGAGCAGGAGGATGCACTGGATTTTCCTCAAGTTATCTAATGAGATAGATTAGATTTCTAACCCCAATCATCTAATGAAACTATATTAACCATATTATTAATTAATTTCTTTAGAAAATTATTAATTTTGATGGGTAGAAAAATTGAATAGTTTTCAGATTATGTTAAAATTCCAAATTGTTTTTTGATAATACCTTTGATTTTTAACACATATATTTGCATTCCTTCCTAATTCCCTTCATGATCAAAAAGAGTACTCAGAAGAAGGAACTGCCTCCTTGTCAATTAACTTGCATGATTCCAACTCATATATATGGTGGGTTTAGCACCAACCCATCTGTCCCATCTTACAGTGATTCGAGAGGAAGGTAGTTAAGCTTTGTGATGGGGGAAAGTAGTTTATAGTCGTACTAGATATTTATTGTATCTTTAATAAAACATGGACAGTATTTTAGCATCCAAAACCACATTTCCATATGGTTTTGTTGGATAAATTTTTCCCTAATATGACCATAAGGAGACTTCAAATATATTTTTGAAATGTTGCAGATAGTGCAGTATTCCCTTACGTGTCTCTTGGCATCAATTTTTGTACAGCAAAAATAGATTTAAACTGTAGCACACACTGATTTTTAGCAGAGGTGCTTCACCTCTTTACAGAGCTGTGATTGTGGTAATCGTACGCCACAGACAATATAAAGCTATTCCAAATGAGTATTTACTAATAACCAGTTGTGTATTTGTTTCAACCTAGTTACTAGAATGTGTTTCATGACTAAGCAGAATTTTCATGGAAGAAAGTCAAATACAGTCTGAATGGAAAGAAAATATTTTATTGACCTGTTGATTTGGGAGGCTGGAGTGTAAGTGAAATCTGGACGCCTGTTTTGTGCAGCTGCCTGTCTCTCTTGCACTAGGAATAAAGGATTTTGCCAAGACCTTTAAGAAGGAAGTCCTTCAGCTGTGTAGCTGAATATCATATCTTGCAATTAAAAACAATATTTAGTTCCTGTCCTAATGCTCAATAGAAATATTAAGCTTCCCCTTAATAACGTCTATTCAGAGCAGCTCTGTGAAAATGAACTAAATACACAGCTGACTCAGATCAGGGGAGTAAGCAATGGTTAACATCAGATTGTACTGACTATGAAGGTAAGAGACCTACAGGGGCATAGTTTGTCTTTTGGTTTTCTAACCTTACTTATTGTACCACTAATTAAAAAGAAAAGTTACTTTTCTATGCATCTTCCTGAAATGTGCTCGGTATTTTTACTGCACAATTCTCAAGTGAAAACATGAAAACCAAAAATCTTTTTACTTTTTCTTTTTTTTTTTTTAAGTTCTGAGAAATCTCATTGAAAAATATCTGCAGCCATTTCACTGACATAAAAATGTGCTTATGTCTGTGATGATCTGGATTTAATGAATGAACCTGAGTAGAGAACATACAAGTCAAGCTTCACAGTTACTTCAGGCTGAAAGGTCTTTATAGGCCAGAGTCCAGAACTGCCTTGGTTTAAGGGGGCCAGGAGGGAAAATTTCTCAGTAATCTAGCTAGGAAAAAACAAAACCAGCAAAAATCTCCAGATGTTAAGTCTTTGAAGAAAAGACTTGCTTTTATTCTTTTATATGGCAGAGCAGGGCTGCAATCCACAAGTGAGCAGGGTCGGTGCTATTACAATACAGCAATTAGCTGCAAAGCTGCAACCTGGTCCAATACATAATCTTTCCAAAGCCATATTCCCTAGTTATTAGCAAGCATGACTTCTGACAAGGTTGGAGATTTTTCCTCTGGTATTTTTCTGCTCTTGTCAGATATCTTCAGTATAATTTTCTTTATCTTTCTTTCCTAATACTGTTCCTAACCTTAGCTGACATGACTTTGAAATGAAACATATAAAAACGGTTTAAGGGAAGTACAGGGCAGTGGAGGTGAATAAATAATTTCCTTCCTGTCATGTGACAGCCTGTGCAATCCAATAGCAAATTAGGCACTTGGTTGCATCAATATGTGTTGTGGACCTAAGCAATCGTTACTGTGTTTAGCAGTAACACTCATGAACAAGATTTAAAATTAACTAGCTGGAAGAGTTTTAAGAAACAGTGTTAAATGTTTTCCAATACTTCGGCTACAAACAGCTATCAAAATTTGGTCAGTAAAAGATTCTTTAAAATTAAAGTTTGCCTGTAAAACTCTGTAAACACAAGTATCATATTCTCCATATGCCTGTTACACCTCTAATATTTTAAAACAGATTTCTCTTGGTGGCCACTATTCTATCTTTACTCACAGTGATACAATCCTGTTGTCTTCAGATACTGTTTTCCCCAATATCTACAGTGGCTTTCTCACAGCATTTTTAGGTGCATTGACAAAACAGCCTAAATGTACTATACCAACAGCTTCAAAACTCTAAGTCAGTGTCAAATGGAAGCTCTCTACTCTCAAACAAAGGATGAAACAAACCAATCCTGCCTGTACAGCTGCCCATATCTTCTGAGAAAATCCAAACCAATATTTTATGGCACTTTCTGCATCAAGAAGATGTGTGTGTTTATTAGACCACTAAAACTGAAGGAGACTTTAGGTTCATGACTAACAGTGTAGGAAGCCTTCCTAGCTGCATTCTCAGTATTATTGGTTGAGATCCAAAAAGGACTAAAATTAGTCCATTAGACTTGATAGTAGGCTGATGTGTCCTTAAATTTTAGACAGCTGCTTCCTGTAGGAGAATGTGTAGCCCTGAGTTATTCAAACTCCTTCGGAGATGCTTGGGGTCCACCAGAAGCCTCAGGATGGGAATTGTAACTGCTAGCTAAGTGACCTGGTATGAAACAGTGGGAACAGATGTGTCCTACACCTCCCCGAGTCCAGCACATTAGCACTGCCTGCCTCCATCCCGATATGTATTCATGCACGCCTTCTCTAAAGACTATTTAATCAAAATTCTCAGCAGAGATCAGAACTAACATCCCATCCAAGTGCCCAATTAATTAATTAAGACAGTCACTTTTACATTACATAAAATCCGACAGCTCTGAAAGAAGTTTGAGAGTTCCTTCTGAAGCCAGATTATGCTCCGGGGTTAGGGAGCACATCTCAGGCAAAATTTAGAGCTGTGCTGTGTTCTCCAAACATGAAGCTACACAACGGTCGTCACCAGCATCACTGTCTTGAATGAAGATGGCTGCTGCTGTATTCTGTGTGGGGCCCAAGCCAGTAGACAGCCTGAGAAGCCTTTACCAGCTTGAGCCCTGGAAGAGGAGAGACAGCTGCATTGCAAATCCCGGCAGGCAGTCTTAAATATCAAATAGTCCTTAAATTCCACAGCAGTCTCCAGAATTAGGTGCCCCCAAGCATAATTTGAAATGTAGTTTTCTTATCTGGGGAAGATGAATGTTTAAAGTTTAGATACCAGGAGTAAAGAGGAGCTAAACTAGGTACTGTGAGTCTGTGTTTTTAACTGTAGCTCCCAAGCTTCATATTCAAAAGTTGTCAAGGAATCACAGAAATCTGGACCTTTCACTAGCAATATCTGTATCTCATTCCTCAACCAAGCCATTTTACAGGATTTCACCAAGGGATTTAAAGAATTTTTACAGTCATAAAACTGAATCTTTCATGTGTGCATATTTTCTGAGCCTCAGGAAGGGGGGAAATGAGAAGGGCAGATGGAGGGAAAGCAAAGCATCGTGTTTCCTCAGGAACACTTCATCTCAGAGGAGAAACCTTACCAACCCCAGGAAGCCCTGCAGGCATCTGTACCAGGCAAACAAGGAGCACCTCTGCAATCACCACTGCACTGGTAGCAGGATGCAGAAAACTCTCAGCTTTTATCCGTGTTCGAGTCTCAAAGATGAGCTGTGACTTCTAGAAAAGGAGATCTCTCTTCCTGAGGCAAGCATCTTACCCAAAATGCTAATAAAAATTAAAAACTATACTCTCAGATTTATAGTGCCTCTTTCTGAGGAAACCCACTTGCTGCAAAAGCCTCTCCCTTTCTTTAGTTATCATATAAATAAATACATATCTTCCTTTCATCTGAAAGATATTTAACCATTTTCCATGCTGTTCTCAATTATAAATGAGAATGGGCCAAACCGTAACCCCCACAACACTCTTGAAACGATCTTTTTTCCATTATAATTGATATTTTAGATCATTTTATAACTGCCTCAGCTATAAATTCACTCCTATTATTTGTAAAAAGTGCTGGCCTCATGTAAGTATGTTGGCGGTATTCCCAGAATAATGCTTTTGGAATGGAATCTGTTCATACTGGGGGAAGTGAAGGAGAGTGAGGGATGACCTACAACCCTAAAAATCTCATTAATAATTAACCATAGTAGGAGAAGATAGAAATCTTCTCCATAGTTAACCAGGGTCATGCCTTTAAAAATGCGATGTAGAAATACAGACGAGGATTCCTTCTACCCCTCAAAACAGCTCGGCCCAGACCAGCCTGTTTGTGAGTTCATGGGCTGGCAAAACGTAAATTTCCAGCAGAACTGAGAGGTGCAGCACCAAGAGTGCAGGAAGTGGAGAACAGGCAACCCCTGAGGTGGTGGGGTGCCTGGGAGGAACAGGTGTGTGCCCTGAAAAAAGGTACCACCACTGTACGTCCCCCCAGCACACCCAGGTGAATACAGTGACAATTTGCTTCTGCAGAGCATGTAATGGAGTCTGTACATTCCTGCTCTGCATGTGCACAGTGCTGGACCCAACAGCAAAGGAGTGCTGCCTTTGCATCCTTCCCTATTGGAGGTACTGCCTTGTTTGCCAGAGGGGCTCTGAAAATGTACCAGAGGATGAGCAGTTACTCTGGCACAATGCTTGGTAACAGGCTCTCACTCTTCGGCTGCCTTCCCTGAATGGCTGAGACCCCTTGCTGACCCAGGTAGCTGTCTCTAAACCCTTTATGAGCATCCCCTTGCCATGCTCTGCCTGCAGCAACCGCTACTGTTCTTCCTGCAAATCTTAGGCTGCTGGGGAGGTGAGGAGAACAGGCAATGGGCCAGAGTGAGGTGTGGACTCTAGTCCTACTAAAGGAAATGGGTTAAACTGAAGAGGCAGATCTGCAATGAGGCAATGGAGTGCCATGGACAGGACCATCTCCTGAAGCACTGTGTAGAGAGATAGGGTGGGAATGTTGCTGAGAAAGACTTGGGTAAGGATTGCCAGGGCAACAACTGCTGCTGTTGCTGGGAAGAGCCACCTGTGTCGGTGTTATTTTGATAGGGATTGCAGCGGTGATGGCAGCATTGGAAAGTGGGTGGGCAAGTGATTCTACATCCACTGCCTCGACTGGGCAGCTCCTGCTGCCTGCCACACTCCATGGGCTGAGAGTAGATGCCTAATCTGCCAAAGCCTCCCAGCCAGCTCTGCTCCTGAACATGTGGCAGGGTGACATGTGTGCTGTAGGCAAGAGGATGGAATAAGCCAGCAGACAAGCTCAGGGAGGGCAGGGATGGCAGTTCAGCAGCAAGTCCTGGCTGGAAGTGCCTGGGTGAGTAGGTAGATGGCTGCAGCATGCAAGTGCCTGTGGGAGTGCAAAATAGCTGAGTCACAAGTGGTTGGCTTTGTTGCTGTTGTTATTTAAGATAAAAACTAAGCAAATAATGAAGGAAATTTGTGGTCACTGGTGTCCAGGTGATACTAAAGTTGAAACCCAAGTTTGTAGAGCAAACATCACTCTGCCACTTCCCTACTCTCTTTTTTTTTGTCTGGCAGCCAAACAGATTCTTCTAGTCCAGGTTATTTGCCATAGAAAAAACAAACAAAACAAACAAACAAACAAACAAAAGAAAAATAGAAGGTAAATTATACTAGACAACTGCAATTAATCCCCCAGATGGCATCACCACTGGCCTCCAATTTCCTGGATTGCACATAAATTGAAGTTGTATAAAAGACAGTATTATCTCCATGACATGGCAGTGGACAAATGTGATGGTCTGGGAGGAAGGCTACTAGGGTCAATGGGAATGCACCTTTGCTCTTTCTCCTTCTTGTCTGTCCCTGCATTGTGATCAGAAAAAAAGCTAGAAAACATAGAAACCATGCCCTGGACCTTAGTGATAGTTCTTCTCTCTGTCCTTCCCTTCCATCCAATACCATCTGCTGTCTGTCATGCTTCCCAAGGCACCATACACTCTTACGAGGCTTTGCCTGGACTGTAGGCTGGGTTACCTATTTACAACATCTTGAGTTCATTTAGGGTTTTGCTGCATTGCCAGGACTTCTCTGAGGAATGCAAGAGGAAGAAAATAATTGTTTGCAGCAGTTCATGTTGCAGAAAAATCTAATTAAATTTCGAGGGATGGAGATGGTTTCCTTCCACTAAAGGCTTTCCCCTGCTGAATTGCAAAAGCATATTGCAAAAAACAAAGGGGCTAAAACTTAAAAATTCACCAAAGGAAAAAAGCAAACAAAAAATTGCCACAAGAATGTTTTATGCCAGAAATCATTAGACAACTGCAATTGAAAGGCCATTACCAACTCCCACTATAATAAAAGACATTATAATTGTAATCTGAACAACTCGAGTGACACTTTCTACATTGTATATTTATCTCTCATGGGACACATCTTGGCATTGCTGCTTATTAATGTAGGTGATAATCATGTAATGAATGGCTGGATTGATAAGAGTATATTGAGAACAGCTGCTAAAAATAGCTAGAAGAACAATACACATTATATCTTTACTGGAATCCTTGAAAAGAAACAGAAGGACTGTCTTTAAAAATTATTAAAAATATAAAATAAAGATAACCATAGCATTTAGAGAATTTTTTTCCAATCAGGACTAATTTTAAGTTTCACATTTTTTCTTGTTAGAGTGGGAATCTGTCCTAGTGAGCAAAACAAATCACACAGGTTGTTAGATATTGAGCAAAAGGTAGGTGTGTATCTTTGAATTGTAATATAGCCTAAATTTGTCAAGTTGGAAAACATACCTGTTTTAAATTAGGGCTTTTTCTGGATGACAGCCAATTCCTCTTATAATTATAATCTTTTCTCCTTCTTTTACCATTTCAGTTATTTGGGTGTTTCCTTGCCTGGGAGACGCGAAATGTCAGCATTCCTGCTTTGAATGACAGCAAGTACATCGGAATGAGTGTGTACAACGTGGGGATAATGTGCATTATTGGTGCTGCTGTTTCATTCCTTACTCGGGACCAACCCAATGTGCAGTTCTGCATCGTTGCTTTAGTCATAATATTCTGCAGCACCATTACTCTCTGCCTTGTGTTTGTACCTAAGGTAGGTGAATTTGTTTTGCATGCATCTGGATATTTTTTCCTGCTGTTTTGTAATTATGATGTAATATGTAGGTGTTTATCACCTTTTCAAGTGCAGGGGATGTGTATGAATTCTTAAGCAAGCCCATCTATAAACTCTTGTCCCCAGACCCTGAAGGAAAAACCAAGCTTCATGACATTTTGGAGAAAGTGTGAATACATGAGCTTCTAATGTCTATATTTTTACTGAAATTATGACTGGTGAAACAGAAGTTGTTTTATGTAGTTTCAATGGAATAGTTTCTATTTCCAGCTCTCAGGAAATTTTTGGAAAGAGTGGAAATGTAAGTGGGGATTCAGGGGGAAAATGTCCTGTTGTCTACTCTGCCAAGTTTCGTCTTTTCTCTCTTCTTTTTGGTGACCAGTTTCAGGTACCAAAGGAATAGCATAAAGCTGTCTCTGGGGAGTTTTAGGTTGGATATTAGGAAAAGGTTCTTCACCCAGAAAATGTTTGGGCACTGGAACAGGCTCCCAGGGAAGTGGTCACAGCACCAAGCCTGACAGAGTTCAAGAAGCATTTGGACAATGCTCTTAGGCACCAGGTGTGACTCTTGGGGTGTTCCTGGGCAGGGCCAGGAGCTGGACTTCAATGATCCCAATGGGTCCCTCCCCAGGATATTCTAAGATTCTTACATATCCTAAGCAAGATAATCAAGATCTCTGTTTCTATGCCTGCAAAATAGTAAGATCTTTTTAGTTCACTAGCATGATATGAAATCAGTTGTGTTGAAATCTTTAAGTATTCATTTATGGTGGTACAATAGGCTTTGTCAGCATCTCAGTGGAAAACTGTATGTATGCTGCAAATGCTGACACTGGAGTTATATTTATTAATGGGTATATTAAAGGACTAAGTGAGGCACAGACAGGGAGGCACATGCTTTCATTTTCTTTTGCTCTTTTGGGCTCTGAGGACAGGTTCGTTGTGCCTTGTTGGAAGAATCAAGAAGATACTTACTTACAGAGGGCTGGAACTTGATCAGTTCCCTTGCAGACTTAGGCTTTAGACATGAATATGGCAGATCTTGAATGAAGGGAAAACTGGTTTTTATGTAAGCTTACTTTAGCAAAGCCTCAAGTACTAGGGAATGCATTTGATGTTTTGAAGTAAAACCTTCAATTGTATTCATTTCAAGTGGCTTGTGTAAACACAGCTTATTACCCCAAATTAGATGCAGATGCAGTTGGATGTCTGAAACATTTGCAAGGCAAAATGTAGGCCTCTCAAATCTGTTTTTAGATTTTTCAAGTGAGTATTTATAAGAAGTTTGTGGCTCTTTACTGGGCCATATTCAATCAATGTATTGAGCAAATTTTCGTCAGTAGAACCTGGTGCTAAGGGGCATCTCATCTACTGGGGAGGCAAGAACTATGTGTGCAAAAGAAACAAGCTAATAAACTTATCTCAAAGTGCAACCACTGAAAGAAATTAGAGGCACAAATTAGCAACAGAAGCTGATTCGTGATCTGAAAAAAAAAAGCAAATTCCTTCTCCAGGGCTGACTAAACAGGATGTTTTTGCAAGTTCTGCAATTCACTTCTCAAATATTAAAAAGCCATACAGACATGTATAGTCATATTTTGGTTCTGGATCTTAGGGAAGAATCAAAACTTTGTTCTAAATTGAGGGAACATTCACAAACATGGCAATAGAGTGTACTTTGAAACACTGCAAGATTTAAGCGGGTAAGCTGTATGAAAATGCATATTAAAACTCTGATGCCAAAAATATCTCTACAGAATGTCAGAACTCTCTTCAAAGAGAATTATTAATGCTGTCCGTGCTCTTTGCCCCTTTGCTTTCATGCTCCTTTGCCCATCCTTCTCTTCTCTTGTCACAGGCTCTGAAATGACTTTTCTGAATCCTTTTTTAACCCCTTCCTCTGATCTTCTTTTAAACCCCAATTACCCTAGCCTCATTTTTCCTCTCAGTTCTTTTTTACTCAAAATACAAACATGAGCCATAGCCTCCTAGCACAAAGTACTTAAATTTTTTTAATGTAGCATCAGGTTTCCAAGTGGTTAGCTATTTAGCAATGAAATTCATCACTGGATAAGGTATGAAAGAAAGATGTTGAAGCAGGGGCTGGAATGCACCACTTCCAATGCCCATGTGAGTGCTTTCACAGCTGGAGAGTTCTTCTAGCACTTGTATATATTGTCCTGCATGTCCTCTCGCTGTGCTGTGCAACAGTCACAGCAGGACAGCTGGCAAGCACTCTCCCCTCAGCCTGCTCCAGCACAGGTTGCACAATAGCTTGTCTGGACCCCACAGAAGATTATATCCAGCACTACCCAGTTTGTACATCTAGTTAAGATGTTAGTGTGAGACAGGCACCAAATCTCTCCCCTTAATCAAGTACGTCATAAGTTAGTACAATCTCAGTGACGCAGGAAGATTGTTGGTGAATACTAAAGCCTGTTGCTCATCAAGCACAGGGGATGATAATGAAGACCCGGAAGACTGCATTTTCTCATTTATTAAACTGACAACACAGATGCAAGCAGTAATATGGTTCTGAGCCAGGTGAGTGCCACTACTTCTCTGCTATACCGAGTAAAGTGCATCCCTTTTAACTAATCTTCAGCAGTCTCCTGGGTCACCAGTGCTGAAATCCAATTTTACCTCCCAGCCCATTTATGAATCTGAATAGGCAACTACTCAAAGATGTAGACACACTAGGGAATGAAACATGACATTTTCCCCTTCCTTCTTGTCAGCTCTACTAATCTTATTTACTTATAACATAGCAATTACTATATTTCTCCAGTTAAATGTCCATTTCGTCCACTGCCATTCTGTTCAGCACCAAGCGCCTTAGAAAAAACCATGAGGAAAATCCCACAGCAGAGTAGAAGAGACCAGGGAAAAAAATGTTCATTACCCTCTCCATTTAAAGGTACAAATGTTGATAGCATTATACTGCATCACTATACTGCATTAACTGCAGGCATTCTTGTTATCCAATCAAAACCTTTCCAAATATTGTTAAAACTATTATAGATTTCTGTGTTCAAGGATATCTTGTAGAAGTTATCTGCAGAATTCAAATATGTATTATGCATATTTTTCCTGTTGGAAATTAACTGCTATGTCTAATTATCTTTTTAAGGATCAAGATGTCTATAGTACTTTTCAGCATATTCTTCACTTCTTTAAAAGAAGAAATCCTAATATGCATTCTTTCTTCATGAAGTAATTGTCACAAGCTTATCCATGTTTATGAAGCCTCCATGTCCTTTCATTTTTTCTGCTCCATCCATTTTGAGACAGAACACTGGGCTCACTTGTAGTCACCCAGCAATTGCATACCATTTCTGGCTGCAATGACATTAACACATTAATTCTTATCCAGTTTCTTGCAGAGCAGCAAGGCAAAATCAGTTCCAGGGATTAAAACATTCATCTTCTGCGTTGGTAGCATTTTATCCCTATTTGCAATTGGCTCTGTGGATATTCAACATTGACCCTTTGTGGAAATTGAAACTGCACAGATGTAAGATAGCAAGATATAAGTTCCACTGACTTTATGGTCAGAAAAAAAAATTGAAAAGCTCATCTAACCTCATTCTTTGTACAGCATGAGCAAGCAATGTTGCCAATGGACTTTTCAATCTAATCCACACCATATGAATGAATTCATTACAGCATGTTCCTGTTGCAAAACACAGAGTCTTTAGCTATAAACTCCCAGGTGAAGATGATTCAATGGCAATACTTCTATCTTATATTCAGTTTGAACTTTGACCACATCAAATTGCAAACTTTTGGCTTGTTACACTTCTGCCTGCTGCTTTAAGAAGCTTTGTGATTACCATTCTTCACCTTTAACTTCATTTTCATGTAGTTTTTGTCTGAGACTTAGACACACCAGTCATTACAACCAGCCTAATTTGAAACAAAGAATTGTGAGAGTGAAGACACTTCCTTCTAGGAAGGTTCAGCTACAGCAAGATATCCAGGCCTTAACCAATTGGCTCTTGGTTATCTCCAGATGAATATTTCCCAGCTCCTCTGAGTATCTCTACCAGCATTTGACCACATTCACAATAGGAAAGGTTTTTTGTGATGTTTAGGGTAAAATTCTGGTTGTTTAGCTTGTGTCCCTCTCCCTTTCGCTGCACATCATTGAGAAGAGTCTGGCTCCATGCTCCTTACTCTCTTTCACAATATACTGAATACACATGAATAATGTCATCACCCCCCAATATCTTCCATCTCAAGGCTAAATAATCAGTCTCTACTTGTATCATAAGGGCTGTGATCATCTTCAGCATCTTTGTGGTCCTTCTCTGGGCTTTCTTTACTACATCTGTCTCTCTCTTGTTCTGGGGACTCCAAACTTAGACAAAATGCCCCAGGTGTGCTCTTGCCTGGCTGAGTAGAAAGGAAGGATCACCTCCATTGGCCCAGGGTACTGTTGGCTCATGTTCCACCACAATTTCCAGTGCCTTTACTGGAAAGCTGCTTTCCAGGCAACCCCTCATGTTGTTTGGGTAGGTGCTTGGGATTTATTTCTCCTCAAGGGAGAGGACTTAGTATTTTCTTTTGCCTAGCTTCAGGAGATTCTTGTTGGTGCAGACCCATTTCCTTCCAGACTGAGGAACAGCACTAGTGACTGGCTGCCACAATCCTCTGAGCTTGTCAGTTCAGCCCAATTTGAGTCCACTTCAGTGGCCCCTTCCCCAGTCACTATTTTATCAGTTTAACCATGAGGATGCTCTGGGAGACAGTGTTAAATTTTTGCTTAAGTCAAGAAAAATAACTCTCTACCCTCATCTACCAGCTCAGACATCTCACTGAAGAAAGCTATAAATCAGGTTAGTCAGGTGGGATTTTCTTTCATAAATCAACGATGACTGCTTCTAATCACGTCCTTGCTCTTGTTTGGAAATGGTTCCCCAGAGGATTTACTGTAGCATCCCGCAAGGACTGAGGTGAAGCTGACAAGGAGATGTTTCCCCAAATTCTTCTCTCACTTCTCCTGAACACAGCTGTGACATTTCCTTTCTTCCAATCCTCAAAAACTACTCCCAGTCAACATCATCTTCCAAAAATAACTGAGAATGGCCTCATGATGACATGGACCGATTCCCTTAATCCTCAGGCATACGACTTTTTAGGTTGGCTGAACTTGATGTATTCAATTACTTTAGAGCTATGAAATTCCTGAAGGCAAGTTTTACCAGAAAAGACTAAGGTGAAGAAGGCACAGAGCACCTTAGCCTTCTCCATCTACTTTACCACCTGAAAAATTAAATGTATTATCTGCAAGCATCACCCCAATCTGCAGCCTTGCTCTATACATGCCAGGCACCACCTTCTCCAGAGTCTAAGCAGTCTTACCTCTCTCGATCGGAAGTTAGGGCCTTACTTCATGACACTGGAGCTGCAGAACAGTGCCATGCTCTTCAAAATAAGAGGAATCAATTCCAAAATGCAGCTATACCACAAAATCTGGCTGGGCTGTGCATACAAATGATTGCCCATTCTCTCTTTTCAGACAGCTCAACACCTTTGGATTTATGATTCCGTGTCTATCCTCTCAGGGCAGGGAGCTCTTTCAGCTTTGTCTGTATACAAATATCTATGTATGCTGCTTGGCAAGTAACATAAATTTTGTATTCTCTAGAGTAATCTGAGAATCTCTCTCCCCCTTGCCAAACAGCAGTAGCTTTCTCTCCTCATGTTGAGGTGATATTTTCACATTGTCACTGAGTGTTAAATTTTACTTATATTTGCTTAAATTAAATATGTTTAAGGTTAACCTTTTTTTTAAAGTGCCTTATTTAATTTGAACAGATTTGGTTTATTTTGGGTCGCTAAAAACTAATTAAGTTTCTGTTATCTCCAGAGTGCAATCTCCCATGAGTTCTCTCTGTTAATACTCCTGCTTCATGTCTCTCTCTGCTTGAGTGTTACTTGTAACAGTAGGAAAGGAGAAATTTCAGATGGAACTGTGCTTGGGAAGGGAAGGGTTTGGTGGATTGTTTTTTTCTTGAAGAAGGAATATATTCTTTTAAAGTATAAACATATCAATGAAGGAGAAAAATACGTTAGATAGAATATTAAAATATGTTTTAATATATTTAAAATCCAGATAAATATATTTTGAATTAGTTTTTTCCTATTTTTTTGAATGTTTCCCTTCTCATAATCATTTTCATTTAACCTATTCTATAAAGTTATTCAGAAATCATCTTAGGTAGTGCACATGGCAAGCAAAGCTCACTTTCCAGAGTTTTATACTTGAAAGTCAAAAAGTAGCTCTTGGTTTGCCTTTCAGTACTTTGAGATACAAAATAAATAGCTGCAAAAATAAAACAGGATTTCTTAAGGCTTTTCAACCTTTCAGCTCATCACACTGCGAACAAATCCAGATGCAGCCACACAGAACAGACGGTTTCAGTTCACTCAAAATCAAAAGAAAGAAGATTCAAAAACATCAACATCAGTCACCAGCGTCAATCAGGCCAGCACATCTCGACTAGAAGGATTGCAGTCCGAGAACCACCGCTTGAGAATGAAAATTACAGAGGTATTGTTTACTGTATATACTGCCTAGGCACTTTATTTTTCATTGGTTTTTTGTTGCAATTCTGCAATCTGCTTAAATGCTGACTACTTTTTAGAGAAAAAATTTAACTTTCCCCATAGAAATAATAGGAAAGAGACAATTTATATGGATTGCTTACTAGTACAGCAAATACGTTGCAGGTGTGATAAAATGAAAATGTGCCTTAGCAAAATTAAAACTGCTCTATTCAGTGACAGGCCAATTACCCTGTTGTTTCACATGGACGTGCTGAGCTCCATAGCTCCAGAAGTGTACCCTTTGCAAGCAAGCATAACAGAGATCCGCAGCCCCAGGGGCTCTTAAGGGCTGTCTTTGTTCCTGTTTATGGTTGAGTTCTGAGACTGCTGTTGCTGTTATTTCTCAGCCACTCTGAGAGTTTGCTCCAAAACTTGCTCGACAGATTTTTACATCTTCCATGAAACAGAGTTACATATTTTCTTAAGGTAGAAAAAGATGTTTATGACCATGTGAGCTGACCCTTTTGGCACAAAGGTGGAGAATTTTCTTCAGTACCTACTGAGGGAAAGGCTGAGTACGTGGAGTACATGAATCCCATTAGAGCTATAGCATGTACAGTTATATTTATGTCCATCCTTGCTCAGTAGACCTGAAACAATGACAAACCAGTCTTGAAGACTGACCAGTTTTTGAGACAAGATAACCATAACTGATCATAAAGAAATTAACCTGTTCTTGCCCAGTCTGTAAAGTATTCCTACACGTTGATGAAGAAGTATTTTATTACAACAGTTATTTCTTTGCCCAGATCTTAAGTAATGACAATTGCCTAGGTAACTAAAAGGAATTTACTCAGGCTACCAGGGAGTCCAAAAGTAGAAGCTATCTCTGCCTTGTTAAAGAAATTTATTTCAGCTTTGCCAGGTCCCTTTCTTGTGAGAGCCTTGAAATTTTTAATGAAGGCCTAGCTGCCTGCTGGATATTTCTGTTCCCATACTCTACTGTAGTTTTTTACTATTAAGCCTCCTAACACAAGATCTCACCCCATGCTTCACAAGGATCATGATGGTGAGCACAGGTAAGGCTGGT
>WEIT01005219.1:41502-99800 GCA_013389985.1 Dryoscopus gambensis
TCAGAGCAACCACATTAGTGCTCACAGGGCCCTGCCTGTTTCTTTGGACTTAGCTTAAATAGATTAAATTCCCAGAACCAGTGGGTCCAAATCAGTTTCATTGTCAAGGGGATTTGTAGCATGCCCCATCATGGCTAGCAGCTACATCTCTGGCTCATCTGGTTTGAGTTGCTATGCCCCAGTTCTATAAGGAACAATGTAAAGCTAAATTCAGCTAAGATAATTCAGCTAATTCAGTTAAGCTGGTAGTGAGTGGGACATACTCTGGACACCACATTCTGCAGAACTGTTCTCAAAGAGGGTTATGAAGCTTGTTTCTTGTAATTTTCAACTGGGGCTGTAGATGACCTGTAGTACAAGGTAGCCTCTGAGGACAGCACACTGTGCTCTGCTCAGTGCTTAAAGCAAAGCACTCCTGGTAGAGTTGACTGCAGTCACTCACATGACTGGACAAGCCATCATTCCCTTATATTCTCCTGTGTGTTCGATAATTTGATGGATGAAGTGGTTATGGCTATGTATGCCACAATTTTACATGTAGATAATAAATAGTGGAGAGGTTTTCAGACTGGGCCTTCTAATGCTCATATCTTTCTCGTTTGTCAGTACACCTGAATCGCTTCTACTGTCGACTACTAAAGCTTATTTCTGTCCTCTGCCCTGTGTGGAATATCACTGTTGAACCCAATTTGCTACTTGTAGCATTATTTTTGGAGGTAGTATAGTAGTGCTATGAGAAGACTGTATTTGTCACAGAGTAGTAATTGCATTACCACCTGCCTTTCAGTCTAATTATGGAAAGCTATGCCTCAGTGCAGATACCTGAGGCAAGGACTCTTGAATTTTGAAGGATTTGTACTCTTTTTGTTTTGCAGCTGGACAAAGACTTGGAAGAGGTCACAATGCAGCTTCAGGACACTCCTGAGAAAACAACATACATTAAGCAGAACCACTATCAGGACCTTAATGACATTCTTAGTATACGGAACTTCACAGACAGCAAAGGTGAGTGTTAGTAAAATCCATTAGTAGCTTAGCCTGCCAAACCTTTGAACAGCAATCTCATTGAATTGGTTTCAGAGCACTCAGACCTTGGTAAGACAGAGCTTTAAATATTTTGGTTTAATTACAGAGTATGCAGATTCACATGATAAGCTACAGAGTACCCACCGAGTAGTTATTTCTGTATGTATGTCTTCTATTGTAATACACATGGTGAAGTGGGAAACTTTTAGAAGCATACTTGTGTTCAGAAGTCAAGTTTTCTGTGCTGCATGGAGAGAATAAAGTCACAATTTTAAGCCCAGTTTAATATGCGCTTGCCTGACTAGGATGCTGAAATCCTGCTTTTGGACACTGCTACCAAGCATGTAAAAGAGAAGTGTGTAAATATTTCAGTGCTGATTTGGATTCTAAATGCAGAACTGAAGGCACTCATGTATGAAAAGTCTTCCCTAGGAACGGATTAAAAGGGATTTCATGACAACTGTAATATTCCTAAACTGTTTCTCCTGTGTCTCTTGCATGGCTCCCTGAAGAACTACATGCAAGAGAATTGCTTCCGTTGGAGCCATTTTGCTTTTTGGGAAGCAATAAAATCTGGTGCACAGCACAATAAAAGCGGAAGCCAGGACACCCACCTTCCATTTCTGACTCTGGAATGGATCTACTTTGTGACAAATAGCTTTGTACAGCTGAATATTACTATAGTGTGTAAAAAACTGGTTGCTCTGTGTTCATAAGTCGTAGAGTTGTGTGTTTGTTACACTGCAAGGCTCAGGCTTCCTATTGATGTGGCGCCATAAGCTTGGTTAAGTGGGACAGAACTTACTCCTGTGAATAAATTTGAAGAATAATTTTAGAACAACAGCAACAGGTCACATATGTTTTTGAAGTATGTTGAAATTTTGGTTGGATAAGGTTGCATTTTCTTGCCTTTTGTTTTAGCCTAGGTATACACTGGGTTGTATAACTTGTGGTAAAAAGAAAAAAGGGAACGTTCCTAGTGTTCTTTTGAAAAATAAAAAAAACAGAAGAGGGGAAAGGAGGAAAAGGAAAACGTAAATAGCTGCTGGAGGCGTGTGATTATTGGGCTGAGATCAGGAGCAAGAACTAACATCAGTGAGTGGGATGAGGCAGTTTGAAAGGAACACATAGAATGTTCCTCTCATGTCAGATGCTCCAGGAAAAATGATAAATCATGAATAATATTTCGAGCAGAAAAGATACATTGCATTGTGCCAGATGCCCATCTGAGTTTGGGTATGAGAAACAAAAAATTATTTTCAAGAAATACACTGGATATAAATTTAGGATGGATGCTTCCCACAGCAAGATGCACTCCATTAGCAGTAGGAGGCTGGCAAAGAAATCAAGGATAAAATATAACCTTTCTGCACCTACTTGTGGCTATGTATACAAAAGACATTGATGCCTAACTGCTGCTTGAAGCAGCAGCATCCAAGATTGTGTTTGTTCCTAATTTTCCCCCAATACAGTTCCCGAGCTTTTACACTTCTGCTGTGGGGTGCATATTTAAAATCATCTGTATGAGGAGGCTAACTATGGAGCCTTAATATCCAGAGTAGCTTGGAACTACGTAGTATTGGGATTTAAAAGGTAGATATTCTGCATACTGAAGTTTCTGGACACAATTTTCTCAATAGACCAGCCACATAAAGCTCCACACAAAAGTTGGCACAGGTGGAGAAAGATGTTTTCCCTTGGCCAGCTTTATACGGAAAGATTAGAGCATTCATTTACCTGGGAATGAGGAAGACCTGGGTCCCAGTTTTCAGCAGGTGTTTGAAGCTTGGTCCCACACCTGGTGGCAAATACTCCACGCATGCATGTTACAGTGTATCCTGATTCTGACACAAGTGACATTAAATGTTCATACTTTCAGGCTCTAAGCCACTGTGATCAGCACCCCTCGCTAGCGTTTTTCTGTCCCTCCAATTCCATTTCTTCTGCCCCCTCTCTTTCCACATTTCCCTGTCCCTTAGCTACGTCTGAATCTCTTGTCTATTTCTCTCACTGCATCCATTCCCAATAGTCAACCTATGTTCTTAATACAAATTTGCCATTCCAATCAAAATAACAAGGCTTTGGAGAATTCATGCTGCTGAGTCACTGCTGCTTCTGTGCAGATTCAAACAGACATTGCTTAAATGGTACTTAAAAAAATTCTGGCCCTTACAGCTACAGGAAAGCTAACTCTGAATGACATGACTATGCTTTCTGTAGCTATGCATTTCACAAACCTTCGGGAAAGGAAAGTACAGAACCCTGAAATTATGCATCCCTGGTGTTACTTGAGTGAAGCTTCAGAATTGTAAATAATCTATTAGCATGACCTAGAAATGACCATCTTTCTCATCCCCACTGTGCAGCTGGGGAGGCCAGTCCGATATTGGTTTTAAGGTGATGATGAGGTTTGTGCCTTCCTTGATCTTGTGAAAAATGTGAGCTGGGAGAGCGGGAGTAGGACAGTGAAGAGAGAGGCTCAAAATAGCAGCTGACTTGGAGCTAAAAATCATAACAGATAGTTTGCCACATTCACTTTGTGGTTCACTTCTATGTCACTTGTTTTTATAAAATACCTTGCTGTTCTGAAGGAGCTCACACAGAGAATGCCATGTAGTGTAACCCCGTTGCAATTGCTTACACAGAGTCAGGGCACTGCTCTTCACAGAACAGATCATAACATGGGATTTAGGCAATGCATCTTGAACAAGCCCTAATCAAACTTTAATGTTATAGCACACTTTAGTAGGCTTCTGATCTGTAAAAATTGCCCAGAGTTAAAAATCCTAACTCCTATAGCAGAGTGCCAAAGGAGGTTATTTGATTCACCTCTTTCTTCCCCACCACCCTCATTTACATCAAACATATGGATTTAGGATACAAAAGTTAAATTACTTTAGCCAAAATAGGTAGATACAGCTGTGAACTCCTATATCTGCCTGACCTCAGGCAGCATTTCATAACTTTGGGATTCCTGGCTAGTTATTAACAGCTCCTGGTGTATCCCAGGAGCTCTTTGCTGGCACAGGGACTCCTCCTTTACAGCACATTTCAGTACATCTCATTTAAAGAGAGATATTATCTGAGACCCTCATCTCTTGTTCACAAATGCATAATGTCCCTGAGACATCTACAGCAATTGGCTATGTAAGAAAAGCAATTAGGAAAATGTGATTTGTGGTTTATGGCTTGATTGCTTTCTTTTAATGCAGGCTTTTTAGCTTCGCTGCTACGCAGCTTTGTGTGATCAAGCAGTTTTCAGCAGGCTCCACAGACTGTGGCTCTGGGACTTCGAATGGCTTCCCCAGCTGAATTTAAAAGGGCATCCCCCTAACTTAATTTGTTACGTTCCTCAGGTGACTGAGTCACTGTGCCTGCTAGTGACCTCAGCTCTATGCACAGGGCAACATTAACTTTTCCCCTGGCATTTGTGAGATCTGGTGGCCTTGCTGGAGTGGCAGAGCTGCATTATAACCTGGGTTTGAGGCAGGGATGGGGTGTGCGGGAGGCCAGGCTTGGCTCAGGCCATCCCTGTAACAGACAGAGCTGTTCAGCAAGAACAGTCAGGAGGCACGGCTGTGTTTTCCAGGCTGACATTTGGAAAAAAGGAGGACAAGTGCTTCAACTGTGATGCTGTGCAAAGAGGAAGTTCCAGGGAAGTCCCACACAGTTCTAGGGAAGAAATGTACTAACATGGACACAAACCAGAGCTTCCCAAGTGGGCACCTTGCACCCATGTCGGTGTTTCAGACAGGAGAGGGTTCATGAAGGTGGAAGTTATTTCTGTTGTGCAAGTTCCTGCAGAGATAAAAGCTACTGAAGAGACAAATAGACAGAGGAAAGATACTGTGTGGTTTGGGGTGGGGGGGCAGCACTGGATCATTTTGCTGCACTTGGAATCTTACTATCTTACTCTACTTGACTTCTTTTTGATGTTTTATTACATGAAATTATTTCCATGTGAAGTAATTCACAAAATCATGGATTGCAAGTGTTTCATATAAAGCAAAGCTCAGAAGAAATCCTGGAGAAGAATCTCCTTCAATTTCTACCTTGGCCAGTACATGTCAGAGTAGCATATTAGGGAAATTAAGCCATTCCGTGGGAAGTACATGAGAAGCGAGAGACAGCCTTGCCACAGTCCCCTCTTATGAAAAAGCCCTTTTTGCAGGTTCTCTCTCTACAGGTGCCCTTCCTTGCTCAGAAAACGTTGTCTGTTTTAAGCCAGAAAGCAGTCTTTACTCATTGCTGTAAACGGGCTGGGAGCATTCATTTACATGTCAGATATGCCTACATACTGTCACTTGTCACCCCACTCCAATGTTTCCCAGTGTTAGTTTTTCCTCATGTAAAAGCAGCTCAAAGAAAAACAGATTTCAAAGGCATGTTGCTCACAAATGCGAAGCAAAACACAGTTCATCTGTGATAGATGGAGGAAATATTATTTCTATGAAGTTCATGCGATTCAAGCATTAAGCTTGAGTTGGAAAATAGATTCAAAGGTGAGGGCTTTCAGAAATAACTCCTTTAAAGGGATGCTGTTTTGAAGCAAGGATATAGTTCCTTTCTTTATAGAGATATATAGAGATATGTATGCTAGTTTCTGTGAAGCCTAACAAATGGATTCAGTCCTGGAGCTTGTTTCTATTTCAACAGAGAGACCAATCTGTCAGAGGTTCAGTACCTGCCTTTTCTTGCACAGAAATGAATTTGTAGTAAAGGGAATTTCTTCTGATTTAAAGTAGTATAAATCAGAGCAGAATCTTTCTGGCTTTTCTTTTAAAAAAAATCTTCCTCTCAAAACATAACTATCAGAAGTTATGATTTAGATTGGCAGTGCAGTGTGCCTCCTTCAGGAGAAGCTTTTTCTGATTACCCAGCAGATGATGTGATCATTTTAATTTTTCCTTTCAGTTTACTTTCTTTACATCCTATTCACATGAAAAACAGAGACTGGCTAGTCATATTTCACAGTCCAAACAACAGAACTGGAAAAAATTACTGCACGTTTTAAAAATCTACCTCTAGCTTCAAAGTTTCCTGAGCTCTTTAGTAAATCAGCAAAATTATCTCTGCCAGATCTTATAAGTCCTTATTAAACCACACTTGCTTCTTTGTGGTGCATAAAAAATGCTTTCTAGCAAAGAGAAACAACAGTAGAGTTGAAAGATATTGGATGAAGAGTAATTCTGCCATCCAGTTCTAAGCCATCAGAGGAATATTGCCACTAAAGGGTAATGATGAAGATGTTCAATAAAGCTGCAGTGTACAAACATCAACAAAACAAGCTTCTAGTTAAAAAAATATGTTTTCTAAACTCTTGGAAGAAACTGAAGCATCATCAGTCACCTGGTGCTTTCTGCCTGCAGCTGAATAAGGGTTGTTAAAATGCATGGCGTGTTTAAGCCTGGCGCATTTAAGCCTGCCCAGGTAATTTTGGCAGCACAAGGTTGCAGAGTGAATATGGGTAACCCTTGGCAGAGGGAGAGGAGAGTAGCTGGGAGCAGTGGCCTCCTCACTGAGCCCCTCGGCAGCCTGCATAGGTGTGCTCTTGCAGCTCAGAGCTTTGTAAATGGAAGCTGTTTCTTTGCTGCAGGTAGGCGAAGGTCCTGAGCTAAAGCCTTCTGTCTCTCACCACCCACTGGCAGCAAGCTTTGTTTTATAATGAGCCCATCGCTGAGTGCTCTGTGTGGCCCTTGAGATGTATTTGTCTTGTCTCCTGACAGCTTTCTGAATGGAAAGTGCTCAGGCATCACTTATCCAGATTTCTGAGTTCCGGTTTGAGGTACAAAGGTGAAAATTGTTTAGAAGGTGCTTCTGGCTAATGTAATTTCAATTTAGAAGGTAGTTACATCATCCTGGTGCAGCTTACTGGGTAGAATCTGCAGTGGCAGACAGTACCCTGAGAATGCAGGGCGTTTTCCAAGTGGCACGCTTAATGGACAGAGAGGAGAAGATGGGAAAGTATCAAAAACACTGCTACACTTTACAGGGGAAACTGGGGGATCAAATGTTTACCACTACCCTTTATTTCTTTTCTTTCGGTTGTTCAGGTATGTAAAACTAGTTTTCTATATCCTTAAGTTTTTTAAGTGCATATGGCAATAGTGTTTTTTCTTTAAGCTCCAGCTCCCAGAAGCCTGACTAAGTGAGAATCTTGCTCTTAATTATTTAAATGAAAGGTAAATAAAAAATAAATATATTCTAGTTTCCATAGCTGCAAAATAAAAATCTAACAACTCCTCTCCCAAAATGCCTAACAAATAAGAGTTACCTAACTTTTTTTTTTTTAATTTTGAAAGAAGCAAAGGAAAAAAGAGAGAATTTTATGTGCATTTTGTCTGTATTTTATACAAATACAGCAAAAGTTGCATTTGGTAGCCTTGTATACAGAAATTTATTCAGCATATTAAGGGCGAGTCATCTGCAAGAGTGGTAGAAAAGAGTCTATTAAGAATAACACACGGTGATATACGGGCAGTTGGTGTTGAGAGGTGAGTAGGAAGAGAATACATGTTTTCTGCTCTACTCTAAACTAAATCCTCCACCTTTTTGACAAGGACCACCTCCTTCTCTCTCTCTCACAGCACATCTGAAAGTACATGAAACTCCTTTAGTGGTGTACAACACAGATTATTATATTAAATAACCTTCCCCCAAACAGCAACAGTTGCATTTTCCAATCATTTGATGAAGAATTATATCTTTAGTGGCTTTGTAAAATGTTAAATTGCTTGTCTTGGTCAAAGGAGTTGGAATCCTAAAATAATTAACTCATAGAGCTTTTCCACCCCTAATTACAAGGGTTACTCAAATTTTTGCTTTGCTCTATATCAAATAGTCAGCAGTTTCCATTGTCAGCTTAGATTACCTCAGGACTGAATGTTGGTTTTAATCACGGAAGTAAAAAGTGTTCTTTTCTACATGTCTCTTAAAGACATTGCAAGACGTTTATGCAAATGTCAAACTTGATATACAAAGAAATGCAATGTACAGAAAATAACAACTGAACTCTTGTGACAGCAAATGCCACACCAGCAAACTTCGGGCTGCCCTGAAATGATAGACCTCGCTGCTTATCTTAGCCACTGTCAGATTTGACTCTTTATTGTACTCCCTTCACATCTAAACCATCACGGAATCCTGCCATCTCTTAATTTTAAACACTCTTCTTGCTACAACTGAATTCCTTAGTTCCCTTCTAGTGACATTTTCTTGCCTCAGATGAAGCAGCTTCATGTGTTCTGGTCACCTCCTTTCTCACCCAGATCCTTCTCTTCAATGCAACATAAGTGAAAAATCTTGTCTCCTTCTGAGCTGTATTGATCCCCATGTCTGCACATTGTTGCCTCCTCACCTACACACTTGGTTGTTGCTTGCTTGTTACATTTTTCACAGCAGGAAATGAATGCTATCAAACAATGCCAGGGATGATCTTGCTGGGAGGGCAATTATAGAAGTTGGAGTTTGCCCTCAAAAAATTTATGCTTCCAGTTTCTTTTCTCAGTTTGTGTTTCTGCTGCTTGTTTTGTCCCCCCAGTGCCTGTTGATAACAGATATTCCTAGCATGCAGGCAACTGAGTGTTATTTGGGGCTTCTGAACATGAGTACGACAGAAAAGCAGCTTAACCCTTCAAAATGTACCAGCTTTTTCATGCAGTTTTCCTTTTATCTCCACTTTTTTCCTGCTTTTCCCCCTCATACCCACTTTTATGTTCAAATCCTCCAGTACCCTCTTCAAGAATTTACCTCAGACTCCTCTTCCATGCTGCCTCAATGCCTGCGGCAATCACTGCTTCTCTGTTTGTGTGGCAAACAGCTGCTGGTGATGGATTTGGAGCTCTCAGTAATTATTTATGAAAACTGTGAACTGCCCTCATTATTCAGATGCCTTCCGTGTGATTTTATTCAGCTTAACACAGAAAGAGACTTAGAAAAAGCAGGCAGGAACAGAAAGGATCTTCTTAAAATGGCTGTGCTTGCCCATGTTTCTCAGGGGGAATGATGCCATGGGCTTCAGCACAGCTAGCCAGGGACTCCCAGGACAACCAGGGGAATCAAGAATTATGACCTGTTTTGTTATCACTACGCAGAAAAGAAAAAAGCGTAATGACATAATTAGCTGTCCTTGCTGCAGACAGCCTATGGACCAGTGCAACTGATATGAATCATATTTCCATGCTAAAAATGATAGCAGTAGCAGATAGTCAAATGACAGCGCTTAATTGTCTGTGTGATCATAAGAGTATCAAGAGTCTATACATCAGTGAGATTATAATTTTTCTAGGAAAAGTCTTAAGAAAGAGGGTTTATGAAAAGGTAACAATTTTTAACTGCAAGAACAATATAGTTACATTAATTTTTTACAGAGCCTAAGACTAGATGAGAGAGAGTGATACAGCTACATAGAAGTGGAGGACAAGGGTTGGTTTGTGGGGTTTTTTTAAATGTTGCAGGAAGCAAAGGGAGGACAAAGAGGTTTTGTTACTTTTCTGTTTCTTCATGGTAGTTCCTATGGAGGAACACACCAACCAAAACATAAGAGTACCAAACTCTCACAGCAAAACTTGAGAATATACTGGAACGTAGTTAGTATGAGTTTACTTTGTGGCATTATGAATATCTGGAAAAATTTTAAATGAAACAATTTTCAAATGATCACTTGGTCACAGTAAAGTAAAATTGAATGTGTTGTCCATCCAGATGGTGAGAAAGCCATTTTGAAAAATCATCTTGATCAAAATCCACCAGCACAGTGGGGCTCATCAGACCCTTCCAGAACAAGCAAAGATCCCATAGAAGACATCAACTCTCCAGAACAGTAAGTATACATCATTACCTTGCTGACAAGATGGTAATTTAAATTATTACATTTCGTCAAAGCCCATATTTCCCTTCCATGCATTTTTTAACGGAAAGACTTTCACTGTAACCCCCTTTCAGCCAGCCCCAGCTACAGAGAGAGCCTGAAACATCAGCAGCAGGGAGTGTGAATGGCACCTCCTGAAGAACCGGTAGGCAGCAACATTGTACTGTGATGCCTCCCTGCCACCAGGTCATCACCTCAGTGAAACTCAAAGGATATCAGGGGCTTTAGATCCTAAGGTGCCCCAAAGGCAAACAAACATGCTTCTGTTATCTTGTTGGAAACATCCATAGCATGATGTCTAAAGTTTCTGTAGAGAGTTTCAGGATGAGCTGTGCCCAACCACCAGTGTGTGGAGGAGAGAAGAGGATGCACATACGTGCACAAATGTCTTATGACTTTTGTCAAAAGTCCAAGTCCTTCCACACACCAGCCAGAGGGGTTCATGGTGTACGTAGACATTTTGTTCTTTTACATTCTTAAGCTAGATGAGAAATAAAAAATGTCCTGAGGGCTTTTCAATGTTGCCATAGCAGCTGGACCTGAGCTTTGGCATAGGAAAGCCTGCACAAAGTAGTTTCCCTTAGAAACAATGCTGCAGCTACAAGGAGAGGATGGCACAAAACACTGGCTAGATTTCCAGAGGGGAAAGAGTCTTTGGGTGTCTGCTTTTCTGTCTAGGAGCCGATACAATAAACTCGTGTCCTACCCTCCACTAGCTGAGCACGACCTGCCATGGGCCAGAGTTCAGGGAAGCGCCGTTCCCGTGTGTGCCTGGGCCAGCCATTTCTCCACAGCAGCCTGGTTACACGAGCATCACTTCATCAGTATCTGAGCTAATAGCTGCCAGACTCCTGGGCAATTTACAAGCTTATTTAAAAACAGAATAAATTAAACAGATTACTAGAATGAGTCACGTTACATCAGCAACAGCAGCCCTGACTGCACATAGTAGCTACTGTCTTGTACTAACTACCTGGTACAGGAAAACACGTGATTTTCTAATTCTGTCCTTGCACTCAAAGAAAAAACCCAACCCGAACCTGCAAAGAAGCTAATCCACACACACACGTGCACCAAAAAAAAAATCCCACAGTAGATAAAACATATTGTAATTTCACAAAAGCAGGGCTCTTGCTGAGAGTACTCTCATGAATTCATGGGGTCAGCAGAGTGCTTTAATGCATAGCTATTAGAGGCCTGTGTTTTTTTCAGCACCATTTGTCAGAAATAATGTAGTGTGAATGCAGCCTCATCCACATGTGGCCCCCTTACATTAAGAAAGATGCTAAGAAAAATACAGACTCTCAGATAATCCAATTGTCTCGATACAGATTTAATACAGACAAAGAAAAAGAAAAACATTTGGTGACAACGGAACTTTCTCTAGGCTAGTGATAACTGATGAGAAGATTGAGATTTTCTAAAGGTCCTGGAGAGTGGGTCAGTACGCATCTGAACAGTCTCTGACACTTATGGAAAGCAGTTAATAAAGTCCTGCTAAACCTAAACGGTGTCATTCAGCATTTGCACAGCTGTGACTGTGCCAGGTGCAAGGGCCAGTGTCTTCCCTGAGAATGAGGTGGCAGTTTGGGTACCAGAGCCACACTGCCCAGGCACAGTGCATCTGCCAGAGAGAAGAAGTATAGCTGTCTTCAGGAATTCCTTCTTTTTGACAAGTGATTGACTCTCTCCAAAGTTTGTGCTCTTTAAGATATACTTCTGCACTCCTGGGCTTGTTTCTCAACTTGTCTGGCAGCACTTCTGTCCTTTGATGGTTGCTAAATATATAATTTTTGTCAAAAAAAAAAAAAGAAGGAGTTCAAGGCAAGCTGTAGTTTCTGTCTTTCTAATTTCACTTCATACATAGGGCATCTGATAGGTAGTCACACAGTCTGAGAAACTTATTTCTTATTCAAGAACACGAATCTCAAGGACGTTAGTCTGAATAAGATTTCCTCTTGGTCACAAGCCTGTGAAAGGAGGATGTTAAGACAATCACTTGCCTGCAGAAATTTTAACTCTTTAATGACTGTGAGAAAAAAATCATCCCAGCTACCTGTGCTTGTCAGCACTCATGAAAACTGACATCTTCCAGTATGAAAGCTCTTATAGTGTCCAGAAAAGAGCTGATTTGGGATTTTTTCATTCTTTCTTACCATTAGTGCTACATTTGACTCATTGCAAGTAAGATGCCTTATTCTACAGTTGTGCCCAAAGTGAGCCCACAACAGTATACACACACTTCAGGCAGTAGTGCAGGAAGTTGTTTCACATTTGTTGGTGGGGTGATGTTCACACTGTCTCAATCAGAATGTGAGAAACAATTTTTTTTGTGCTTGGCTCAGATTTAGAACCCTGCACCTAGGGAAAATGCAGTCTGTATGACTGTAAAGCAGCCTTAGAGCACGAATATGGATGATTCTCAGTTTTTGACATCTTACTCCTTTTCCTGCTGGACAGGACCCAGTAGGTTTTCCATACTGCCATGTAAAATTTCCCATACCCAATCAGATCATCAGATAAGAGGAGCAAAAAGTGGATGCTGACTGCTTTCTTTCCTGTCTACACACTATAAATTAACACCTCCTATAGCAGGCAAAGCAGTGCCAGTGCACAGGCGCGAGCCCTGCGCTTTGATTTCCCATTGTGCTTTGTAGCATACTCCCTAACACAGCTGTATCTGCTTGTACTCTCCCAGGAAATGCTCAGCAGCAATCCTGGGGGATGCTTAGCTGTGTGGATAGACACCGCACTGTGCCAGCTCATCTCAGGTCCAGAGAGCAACCTGAGCCGGTTTAGAATAAATATCATTCATTTCCCAGTAGGATGTGTTGTCTCTCAGGCAAAGTCATCTGCTTTGATGAGCATCAAACTGCTCATCTTTCCTGATGGGCAGTCCTGCTTGCTTATCTAAAGATGACATCAGTCAGCTTATCTGCATGATGGCTACATTCAATGGTTTATCTTCTGTGACCCTTAAAGACATCCATCTATGCACCTTCATTCCTGCATGTTGTCCCTTCTCATCAGTGACCTACATCCATCAGGTCATTACTTTTTGGCACCATTAAAATTTATACCCTTCTCATTTTAACAGCAACAATATGTAACAATCTTCCAGATCTCTAAGTAGAGAGGATGACACATTTCTGCGGGACCCCACTAAAACTTGTGATCTTAATAGACTATTTCTATATGCAGGATTTTTTTGAAACCTTCAAAGCATAACTTCAAAGCATAACTGGAGCCAGTTATGTTAATTTAAGTAACAAAAAGTCCTCATTCAAAAAGGTTGGTTGTGACTGGATTATTGCATTGCAGCCATATGCCTCAGTATGAACAGGCCTTTGTTATTCAGTTTCTTCACTGAGAGTGGTTTATATTAGTCTATCTACAATCTTACTCAAATGTGTCATTAAAATAAGGTGAGTTTAGTTTACTTCCTAGTAGAAGATCATGCTTTACTGTAGTCTTTTAGAGCTTCTCCATCTTCCCTGCAGTTGCTAAAAATGTGTAAATATGCTGCACAATTAACTGAAATAATCCCTGAGTGCTCAGACACAGTTTACACACTCCCGCAGAACTTCAGATGTTTGACTGTTGCAGCAATTTGTTTCAGTCCCCCCGCTTACCAACGGATCTTATTAGCGATTTTCTATAACAAAACCAAAATATATTTCAAATGCCTTGGCCCCCCTTGTGCTATCGTGCATTCCCACGTGCACTGCATTGACCTTGGGAGTCGAGGTTTTACCTGATTTTACGTTTCGCTAATAAATGGTATTTCTGGACAGAGCTGAGGACATTTACCCTAACACAGAATCCTGATGAGTGGGTGCTCTGTGTGTGGAATCATCTTCCCTTTCCATCTGCTTCAGTGGTTGCCTATGATTTTAGACCCACTACTACCAACCGTTCCCTCTCCAAAATACTTGACCATATATATGCTTTCACATACATGTCTATCTATATAGTATGGACTGCTTGAAACAAATTCATAGAGTCATAGAATGGTTTGGGCTGGAAGGGATCTTTCAAGGTTAACCGTTCCAATCCCCCTGCAATAAGCAGAGACAACTTCAAGTAGATCATGTTGTTCAAATCCCCATCCAGTTTGGCCCTGAATGTTTCCAGGGATGGGACATCTGAGCCACCTGTGGCAGTGTTTCATCACCCTCATCATAAAAATTCATTCCTTATATGTAGTCTAAATCTACCCTCTTTTGTTTAAAACCTCACACAGCATCCTCTCACTCCATGCCCTTGTAAGAAGCCCCTCTCCAGCTACCTTGTAAGTTCCCTTTAGGTACTGGAAGGCAGCTTTAAGGTCTCCCTGGAGCTTTCACTTCTCCAAGATGAAAAGCACCAGTTGTCTCAGCCTCTTTTCCTGGGAGACATCCTCCAGCCCTCTGATTTTCTTTGTGGCCCTCCTCTGAACTTGCTCCAGCAGGTCCATGTTCTTCTTATGAGAAGAGCTGAATGCAGTATTCCAGGTGGGGTCTCACCAAAGCAGAGCAGAGGGACAGCATCACTTCCCTCATGCTGCTGGCCACACTGCTTTTGATGCAGCCCAGGATATGATTAACTTTCTGGGATGTAAGTGCACATAGCCTGGTCATGCCCAGCTTTTCATCCACCATCACCGTCAATTTCCTCTTGGCAGGGCTGTTCTCGATCCCTTCATCCCCCAGCCTGTGTTGACACCAAGGGTTCCCCACAATGCATAGGCAAAATGTGGCAGGAGTGGGAGAAGGGAAAATCACTGATATTGTGAAAAAAGGAAGTCCTAAAAAGAGTGAGACAAGGCACAAGATTTACTTTCACTTCAGGTGAAAATAGCAGGTTTGTTTGGATTTTGCTACTTGTTTTGGTTTCTTTCATGTTTCACCCTACGAGTTTTGTCTACACTCCTAATTGTGTGCAAGTCTGCAGGCTACATTTCTCTACCCCAATTCCAGGAACCAAGTTTTCAAGTGAAAGTAAATTTCTAAGTTCAGTTAAAGCAAAATTTGCCACCCACTGCAGCCACTGTTGGCATAGCTAAATAAACATGCTTTGTCCGTGGTATGGCTAACACTGAAATGGACGGGGAAAAAATCCTATTCACTTGATTATGCAACTGGACTCTCTTGGAGCAGCTTTAAAAGCCCTTTAATGAGAGGTCTATAACAGCCGAACAAAGTAAGCATTTCCCCTGGTGGGAAAATAAGCGCAGGCAATTCTGCATTTGACCCCTCAACAAGAGACAGAATGACAAGCCACAGCATCAGGCTCATAAGGATTCAGCACAGGGAAACAGCGAGCCATGCCACCTCTGCACTCCTTGGGAACAAGGCATGACTTCATTGATAGCACCAGAAAAAGTCGAGCACAATAGCAAAAGAACAATGAACGGATTTTGTTCAGTTCCAGGAATGCATTGCCAGCACTAGAATGATCATCACTGAGGACTAACATTGCATGAAAGTTTTAAAGGGAGTTTGAGGGGAAGAAACAATGAGAAAGAGTTTCCCAGTTAGGCAGACAACAGCTATTTGTGCTGCACCTCTGTATAAGCAAGCCAAAATTTGTAGTGAGGAAACTAAAGAGAAGAACACTATACTTCTTTCTGTTTGAGTTTAAAAGCTATGTTGCTTGGTCCCCAAGCCATGCAATGGATGCCTTGGTATCTGTCTCTGCTACCTAACACAAGCAATTAAATGTTGTTTGAATCAGAAAGGCTGTCCAAAGGGCTAGCTTTCAAACATACACCTCTTATAGAGGCCTGTCTGTACACTGTCATTATATCAGAAAACGAGCAAGCATAAGTTTAAAACTGTTATACTGCTACAATGCTTTCTATGGGCATTTTTGTTCTGAAATCCAAAAGCCAGTCATCAGTTCAGCTCAGTCACTTTGACATCTTTCTTCTCTTTAGAAAGTGCCTCTGTGTTTCAAGGGTGAATGTCTCCCAATACAAAGTCATCCTGAGGATAAAATGACTGAAAACATCTTTTTCACTAGCAAACCTCAACAGCATTTTGATTTTGTGAAAGGTGCTAGTATATCCACAGCACAGGGGTAGCAGAGCCCTTTTCTCATGGCACCATGCTTTCCAAGGAAAGGCCTTAGCTGGGATACCTGTGAGCATGATTTAGTATCCATTTAAAAAAAATTATACCAGTTATTATGATGTCAATTCGCTTGGAAAAATGGATACAGAATGTTGGGTTTAGAAACACTGAATTTTGGCATGGGTGTTGGGCAGGACTGCTTTTAGAGTGCCAACTCCTCAGTCCTATAGCACTGACTGAAGCATCTATCACCTCAAAAGCACAGACCCAAACTTCAAAGAGGAACTGCTTAAAAGAGGAAAAAGCCATCAGTCCCAACTTACCCCCAGCATGCACCTGTGTTTGCTTTAGCTGGAGTTGCAAAAATGCCATTCTTAGTAGTAACATTCTTGCGCTAAGTGATGAGTGGCTTGAAACTCAGTCTGTGACCTCGTGCATGTCCCCACAGTTGGCCAGGACGCTGAGGGCAGCAGATCGCTTTGCAAGGGGTGCGGGGTCACCAAGCTGTACGCCCTCTTTGCAAACTTAAGCTTTTCCCCTTTCCTGGTATCAGCAGTCTAACAATTAACCTGAATGTGCCTGGGAATTTCAGAAGGTTGCGGGATGCTGAGAAAGCACCCTTAGTTTCCTTTGACATGTCTAACCTGTCAGAAGAATTCCCAAAGGGGAAAATAACATCATGGTGGCGTAGTTCAACGTCAGCAAGCGCAATGCTCTTGGCATTAACCATGTCGGTCACAGCAGCAGGCGCAGAGAACTCCCTCGCAGCAACCTGGGAGCACATCAGCCATGTAAGGTATTCCGTCCGGCCCTTGGCTAACGCTGCTCTCCCTGTCTCTCCCGCAGCATACAGCGCCGGCTGTCCTTGCAGCTGCCCATCCTTCATCACGCCTACCTGCCGTCCATAGGAGGAGTCGATGCCAGCTGTGCCAGCCCGTGCGTAAGCCCCAGTGCCAGTCCTCGGCACAGACACGTGCCACCCTCCTTCCGAGTGATGGTTTCAGGGCTGTAGGAGAGGGAGATCAGTGCTTCCTGAACTGCTTTTAAGTACTCAATGACTGGACTAAACATCTGACCTAGAACTCTGCTACAAACATGTAACATTGGCTCTTAATGCAGAGGAACTTCTGCTGAGGCCCTCGTCACAAGAGTGCCCATGTAACTCATGTGAAAAAGCAAAGGAGGACACAAGGAGTTTGATCTGTAGCCTTATTCATGGAGTTTTTATTTCTTCACCTAGAAGTCACTGAAAAATATTTCTTCCAAAATTTCTACTAGCAACAAGGAGGCTGGGATATACGGATCTTGCAAAAAAGACACTAGGAAAAAAAAAAACTATTCAAATGTCACTGAGCTTTATGTGGCTGCTGAGAACATGCAATTCTATACTGTATCCATGTAAGGAAAATGCAGTGGTTGAGCTATACCATGATGGAATAGATACACTCATTTTTACAAGAGTTGTGTTAAATCACTGGAAACATTCTGCACTGGTTAGTCTTGCTTTTTTTCATTTCAGAGACAATGTTTAGTAGGAAAGAAGAATTGTGAGAAATGATTCCTTGGGTGTCATTGAGACTCTGCAGTGCTGTGAGCAGGGTCACCTTTACCTTGCAGCTGTATGTGTAGCCCAAGCAGAGCCTGCAGCTCCAGCTCTGAGTTGCCACCAGCTGGAGAGCTGCTGATTGCAAGCAGAGCACTTCACCCTTCTCCAGGGGCAATGGGAGTGACTGCTGACCATCTGCAGCTTCATTTTTAGCAAAGTTCTGCACCTATTTCAGAATAAACACCACCAACCGTAACATACTAAACTGTCTGAAAAAGTCCGAGGGCTGATAACTCAGGACACTGAGGACAGATGGGTAGTAAAGTCTTAATGCCACAGGATGAATTGTTTTTCCTAGTTTGTTTGAAGTGTGTCACACATAATTACAATAAAATTAATTTAGTGGACTTGGGGGGGAGGGATTAGGGCACAGCACTTTGCTGCTGCGGGCAAAGCCTGCAGGGCACGTAGATGTGAATATACACAATGTTTGCTTCGTACCTGCGTACATGTGACAGTTGTAGCGGATAATAGAGAGGACAAATCAAATTTACCAATAGAGTATTTTATCTGAATCCTGAAAGGACTGTGAAAGAAACAATGAGTTTTATACTTTAGCTCCTTTCCCTGAACCAAAGTAATTAGGAGGAATGATAGTGGTGTACCGTCTGGACCAATGCTGGAGCCAAACCCCCAGGCACAGGTGAGACACACATGCAGCTTCTTTTTTCCAGGGACAGGAAATGCGTCCCCTCACTGCCAGGGCTGTTTGCTAAAAGTAGGGGGGAAAAAACACATGAAGCACCCACTAGGATCTGTTTTCTTTGATCAACACCTGTGCCCCTCAGACCAAACCTTTGGAATGACATTTGTACAAAGGTTTACAAATCAGCAATGACTGAAGCACAGCTGAAGGGGTTCATTAGCTGAGGGAATTAACTGCAGCTTTGACAAGCTAGCATAAATCTCCATTAAAAATAAAACACACCTCATAGTGGCCAAAACCAACATGAATATGTATCTGAATTTTGCAATCGGGAGCATCACAAAATATTTCACTTGGCACATACAGTAAGAGAGGTTATGGAAATATCTGTAGCTTTTAGAACAAAAAAAACCATGTAAGTATAAACACAGATAAACTAGAACTCATTACTCTGTTTAAGCACTAAACACTGATGTCGTCACTCAATGTGTGTTGACAGTATTCTCTTGCTTTATTAATATCATCAGGGCCTGGTTTATTTTAAAAGGAATGTTAATTTTTAAAAGAGAAAATTATGATATTGTATATAATGTATACACAAAGATCTCTGTAGAAATATTATTCCAACTTAGCAGGAAAAAAAATAATTCAGAAGTATCGGACCATTGGAGGTGAGTGTGTGTGTGTGTGTGTGTCTGTAACTTCGTGAATACTGACTGTGTGACGTTTATTAGGTTTAAACCATGCAGTACATTCTTTGTCTCAATGATACTGTAGTTTCTCCCATAACATTTTTTTTTACTTTATTGCAGATAACAAGACCAACCAAGTGAATATAGCTATTTAATGTTTCTGTTCTTTTATACTGCAGCAAAAATGTACTGTAAATTTATGAAGAGGCTGTGCCCCAATGGCATTTTCCAATGATGTTAGTGCACAAATGCTTTAAACTAGACTGGAACTGCCAGAAGAAAATGTAAATGAAGAATTTCTTGTATAACCTTATACTGCATGAGATCAATTTTTAATAAATTGTTGCAAATCTGTTTTTATGAATAAAAGATATAAAACTTAGCTTTTTGGACTCAATGCCCTCTTCCCCCATAGCAAAATCATTTTTAAAGAGTGTGTGTGTGTATATATGTATAAACATAGGTATATATATATGCGCCTCCTCAGAGAAAGAGGAATCCTATTACAACACCACATTTTAATAAAAATGTAATATGGAATAAAAATACACATCCTAGTAGTTGAACAGTTTGCCTTTGGAGATAGTAGATAGAAGAGCCTCTGCCCTGGAATACAGTTACTGCAGTACCCAAGAGTGAAGTCTAAGACCTTTTTCAAATGGGAAAATAATCAAAACATGTACTGAACATTTATATCCAAACCACACTTAGCCTACACACTGTTCTCTCTTGCCCCATAGTGAATGTGAATTCAGAAGAAAAAGAAATATTTTACTATTTCACACAAGTTATTGAAACGGAGCCAATCTTCCAGCTAAATACCAAAATCTCCGCATTAGAAAATGAGAAATTTCTGAGAATAAACACCAATTGCTTCATGAAGGCAAACACTAAGCCTCTCCATCTAGTTTTGTGCATATGGTGGGGTTTGTGTCTTAAAACAGGTTCTTCTGCATGGCAGAACAGGAGGAGGGTGGGAATGGAGGGCAATGAGAGAGGAAAGAGCATTTTGAGTTGCTTGCTTTTCAACAGGGGAGCATCCTCAAGCCAGCACAAAATGTCTTGAAGTCCAAGATGTGGGAATTAGAACCACCACAAATGGTTTTCCAGTACATTTCTGATGCAGCTTAGGAGGCCCTCCAAACATATGCAAAAAGAGAAAATACCAGTGAGGAGTTAACAGTGTGGATCGTGGCTGTCGGTGCAGAATACCAGATGGCAGGAGAAACTCAGATACATCAAAGCTCATTCAAGAAAGGAAAAAAGTACAGAACAACTTCAATGTAAAACCTATATTCAACCAGAAATTGTGGGAGGATGTGAAGAACTTAGAATTGCTCATGAATAATGGGAAACCAGAACAAAGTGAAATATTACTTTAAAGAGTCATGGAAAAAAAAAAAGAGGGAGATGTCAGGGGAGCAACTTTACTTGAACCTTGAGTTTCCACAGGCACAACAAATATGCTTACTGTACAATCGTAAAGTTGCTATTGAATTCATGGAAGATTGCTAATCTTACAGCACTACTGTCAAATAAATAAGGAAGGTAAGGAAAGAGCACTTTCTCTTTTTTTTTCTTTTTTTTTTTTAAGTGCAATACCTTTCCTTAAAGGTTGATAGTCAAATCTTTTCTGATCTTTTCAGAACTTGTTTGTTCATTACAAGTCTCAGCACAGTGCCTGTTCTCCCCAAGACTGGATTAGTGTTTCTGCTGATCTCTGGTCAGGATTGCTTAGGTTCTGGAAGCCAGCCCAACAAGGCTTGTCCCAGCAGTCCCATAGTACTCTATGGATATCAGCAGGGCTTTACTGTGCTCTCAAACCACAATCCAAAGCATGGGCTGGTTTGCCTGTTCAGAAAGCTGGCTCTCGCTGTCACTGACTTGTTTAATAGGGACTTTCTGCTCACTGTCTGAGAAGACTGACAGATTTATTACAATGGTTTAAGCATCATGATTTTTATCAGAGTTCAGTTCTCAGTTACTGACTGCCTTTTCCATCTCTTGACATGGTGAATAGTACTTACAGCCATTACTTTAATATGTGTGAATATTATTCATGAGTGCGCTTTCAAGAGCACTCTGCCTCCTGAGTCGATCAGGACTCTGAGAGCACTACTGTGCTTGTCACTTCTCACTCAGTGACATTGCAGGGGATCAATAGAGGGTTTGGAGATGCATCGGAAGAGATGGGGATGGAAGAGACCAAGCTGCGCACAAGGGCAAACCTGGGTGGTAGTACCACTACGTCAGTGTTGCCACAGACAACCTGCAGACATTTTGAGCCACCAGCTTTGCAAACAGCCGCTGGTTTAATCCGCGTCCCTTGATGATGAAGTGCTGAAGTAGGCCAAATGAAGGGAAAGAGGGAAGGACACGCGGGAGGAGAAAGGTAAAAGAGGCATCTCCAAACACTGGAAGAGTCCTTCACTGCCCTGAAGAAAGTGGCTGCTACTTCCTTTTTTTTTGATGGATGCCCATCAAAGCTAAGCATCACACAAGGATTTAAACAAATTACTGAACTTTAGAGGCTAAATTCAGTAAAGGTCAAATAGATCTGAGGACAGGAGCTGTAGGTACCAGCAGCAAGCAGCCTCTGGGCTGGCTCACTAACAGAAAGGAGCATAGCAAAAAGGAGCTCACTTGACCTTGAGCCTCAGGAGAAAGGACACCTACATGAGTCAGCAAACATAGGCTTTGACCAGCACTGATCCTGTGCCCACATGCAATGGGTGCAACATAAGCCAGGAAAAGTATCAATTACATTTACAACCCACAGCTGCAGCCACCTCAGGGACCACATCACCCACCTACCCACCTACCTACCACTGCCCTCAGCAATGTGGGATACCTGCTTGAGCAGAGGAGCTGCCAATGGTAGCAAATCATCCCACAGATCTGAAGTTGTCCACTCGGGCAAGTCAAATTGACTGGAAAATAGGCTGCAGGTATGGAGCAGAGTGTGCGTTATGTGTGTGTGTTGCAGAGAGCACTGGCGGGACACGGAGAAAGAATAAGCAGCTCAGCATTAATGGCCTGGAAAACACCATGAGCGTCAAGGCAGACACCCATGCTACCTCCTGCTTTGGGAATTTGTCAAGCATTTAAAAGCAAAAATCATTCCAAACACATAAACACACAAGTCATCCCGAGCTCAGAATTAATTCTCCTCAGCCCTGGCCAACTTGGCCACAAAAACCCTGAGCCTTTGCAGCTGAACATTTCCTGTTTGTAAGGAAAATGGAGCATAAAGCAGAAATAAAAACCTGGAAAAGAGCAGGCAAGAAAACATGCACATGGCTTTGTCTTCATAGTGCCCTTCTGTACTGTTACCCAAGTGGCTCCTACTCTGCACTGTCTAAGGGTACTCCAGTATCCCCAAACACCAGGGACCCCTCCCAGCAGACAGAGGGACAGATACACCTCTTCTACAGGAGGGAGGAACCTCACATCCTCACCAAAAGCTAGCTGACATAAAACTACTCCACATGATTAAGCAGGCTATCAATTGATGATATGAATCAGCATGAGCTTTGTGAGAGCAAAGTGTTCTCCAGAACACAAACATCCCTCCTTGGGAAATCTTATGTTCCTGTTACTTTGGACACATCATGTACAACACACCACAAGGACACCTCTTACTACTCCAGAGAACAAAACCATCCCTCCAGCCTGAGAAACCCTTCAATTTTTCCCCTACTAGGCCTGTGTCTGAAGCAGAGAGACACAGACAAAAGAGTAGAGGTGAAAGTCATCTCTTGAGCAGTTCAGGAGATAAAGGCAATGTCTCCTGAAAAGGTGCTAGGACCACCTGCCTGAGTGAGAGGGTCATCTGCAGATAGAGGTGCCACTAAAAGACCTGCTGAGAAGAGCAAATTGCTGAGCATGGATCAGCTTCTCCTCAAGAAAGGTAAAAGAAAGAAATGTGTTGTTTGTTCCTCCTAAAGGCATTCACATTTCCAAATACATTGACTCTCCTTGTGATGAGTGGTGGGTGAAGGACACTAATAACAAGGGGAGCAAGGACAGTAACTTCACTTTGGGGTTGCAGAGGGAGAGTGAGGAGATAAAGGTTAAAATCTTAAGGGTTAAATCCTCCAGTTAAGAATTCCATAAGCCCCAGGACTCATCCTGTCTCAATACTGGAAAGAAATCCTCTTCAGTTTGCCTTGGCTCATACTTATGTCACTGGAAGACACTATTTGAGAAAACCAAAAAAGTTAATGGGAGAAAAGGGGGAAAATATCAAAAAACCCAATACACACATACAGGAAGATAGCTTGAGAGTCATAAAAATGAAAATGAACAAGGGATTCAGCTGCAATCACTTCTGAGGAAGATACATCAATGTCAGCATCAGATATGAGCACCCATAGCAAAAGATAGTAGTCACTGCCATCCCAGAAAGCTGGCTGTACAAATAAAGCTGTTAAAATTGTCAGAAACTAAGCCAACACCGTCACTAACTACCTCAGTGTTGCTAGTAACTAAAATGGGAACAACTTTCCTCCAAATTTTGACCTCAGATTCTAGTAGGTTCAAAGTTTGAAATTCAGTACCTCAATATCCTAGGCTGTTTCCAGGCTTTCATTATTACTGAAAGGCTGCAGGAGTGTGAAGCTCGCAAATTACCAATCCTTATGAAAATTTTACACACACTGGTTCTTACAGACAAAGAAACATTTGTTTTAACTAGACTGCCTTAGTTAGGGAGTGGGGAGAGGGCATATTTCATTATTCTTCCTATGTACACATAGTTTATTGTTTTCAGAGGCCTCTACAGAATTTTCCTTCGAGATTACAAACTCTCCAAGCTGAAAGTACATCTGAACATCTGTCATACTGCTGTGTGATAAAGAATATTTCTCTTGTAAATGTCCCCATTCTTTGGGAACCTTTCAGTTTTTTCTCTCCCAAAATATTCTATATTTTCTGCTTTGTTTTAATTTTAAAATATAAGAATCTATTTACCTAAGAATTAACTGACATTTGTACTTAAATAAGCAATTAATGATGAGAGTGAAGCTCAGCAAAGTGGAAAAAATGCATGAGTTGTTCCAGCATAATCCATGCAAACAAATAAGAACAGTACTTGCTACAGCTCAAAACTTTCAGACACATCTCACTGAGACAAATGAAAATAATTTCAAAACAAAATCAAGCAAACATATCCCAGATTTAATGGACCATTGAGTTAGAGGACAGCTTTCAGTTATCTTGAAGCAGCTGATTTGGGTTGCCACAACCAGGGATCCAGCCTGCCTGCTCCACCCACTGAGGCCTGTTTGCTCGCTGCTAATTAAAGCCGCCTTCATCTCTACAAAAGCTGGCGTGTAACTTTTTGAAGGTGAAGAATTAGCTTTGAAATTCAGGCTTGAACATGTGAATTTTCCATAGACCTTTTATTGTCTTGTGTTAACCTGCCCTTCCATCCATCCCATTTTGCTCTATACAATACTGTCATTTTATATAAAACTGCTCCTATTAGGGACAAGAAAAATTTTAATGAGGTTGGAAAGACGTATAAAGACATTCATTTAATTGGTCTGTAGCACAGCATTTCAGTAGTAGGAATGACAAACTGATGAACCCAAAGGCATCTGAAACTACCTGAAAGGAGTTTGTAGCAAGGTGAGGGTCAGCCCCATTTCCCAGGCAACCAGTGACAGGACAAAATGACAGAGCCTCAAGCTGTGCCAGGGAAGGTTTGGGTTGGACATCAGGAGGAATTTCTTCATGGAAAGGGTTGTTAAACACTGGAGCAGACTGCCTAGGGAGGCAGTGGAGTCACCATCCCTGGAGGTGTTCATGGTGAGACTGGACATGGCACTCAGTGACATGGTCTAGTTGACATGGTGGTGTTCATTCAAAGGCTGGACTCAATAATCTCAGAGGTCTTCTCCAACCTAAATGTTTCTGTGATTCTGTGATCTCCCCCCACTGAGCAGCAAGTTACTTGTTTTGCCGTGGGACAGAAGCAGTTGTGTCAGCTGCCCATCCATTCCTCTCAAAAGAAGTTTGCTTTGAATTTTTATGCTAACCTCATCCCGTGGCAGGAAGAATAAGTACTCCTCTCTTCTTCCAGACTTTAGGAAAGTCTCTTGACTGAGTCGTTTCAAAACTACCAAGAAGGTGAAAATTCTCCTTCATCCTCCTGGACCTGCCCAAATCTGCTCCAGCACCCTGTGCTCCTGCAGGCAAGCAGAGTGGCTGGGACATTCAGCAGCCAGACAGACCCGCTCCAAACCACATTTCTCTGCAGTGCAACATCCAGAAAAGCTGCACGGTTTCACACTTTATCTTTATTTTCTTTTGTTTTCTTTTCATCTACTTTACCACCTTAACTCCACGTGCCGTTTCCATTGCTCTTTGTGCAGTTGTTACTGATGCTGGAACATCTGAGATGTTCAAATCTTTCTGAAAAGGCTGTCAGTCCTTACTTGAGAAATCATGAGAAGTGAACACTTCAGGAGACACAAATGTGATAAAAATAATTTCAAGAATCAAAAAGTGACTATTTTAATAGAGCTTCATTTCAAATAAGCTCTATTTTTTTCCCAGTGTACGTCAGCAATCATCAACCATCATTGTCTTCTACAATGAAAAACGTGCACATCCAGCTCTGTTTCAGACCTCGCAGGCATGCTTGCATTTCTTTTCATACCCCTTGTTTTTTGCCTCTTTTTTTTCTGTGTTGCTGATTTATTGTTTGTTTGTTTTCAAGCAAGACAGAAATAAAATTAACTTTCCCATATGGAGAACACCAACCACAGAGCACTCATGTCTGTGCAGTACAAATGCTCAAGAATAAACTGCTTCTTCTCATCCAGCATGCAGAGTGTGTATCCCAGGCTGTGCGGGTAGCAGCTTAGAGCTTCAGTCAGATGAAAGATAATTAAATGAGCTTGGGCTTCATTAACTTACCCTGTTGATGTGAATATTAACATAGATTAAAATCCAAGCTCCAAAAAGAAAATGCAGTCCCAGCTCTCATCACAGGCAAACTGCAAGCAATAATAACTTCCTTGAATTAATTTACTTCATCATACTCTAAAGCTACAGTAAGACACTCAACATAAAGGCCTTCTTCACATGGTTTTGGAAGTTTTGTAGCCAAGTGCAATTTCAAGAATTAAATCTCTGGTTATGCACTTTGTTTATGGCTTTGATGAATACTCTGCTGCTCTGGCTGCATGTAGAGAAAGAGTCTAGGAAGGCATTTTTCTTTCTTTCAGGACCTAGTTCAGCTTGGTATGCACAAAAACATTTATGAACATATCAGAATTTAGCCAACCTTGCTCAAATTAATTTAATGGGATGTATTCAAAATGATGAAAAGATGTTTCTCATTAATTTCTCTCTCTTCCGGAATAATGCTTTCCTTTTACTGATGTTCAGTTCTTTCACTCTGTTCTAAATAGATGTTATATTACCTTCATTACAGTTACATTATTGGTGCTACACTAGTTATGCAAATAAGGACTCTTCATCTTATTTTTCTCCTCTGCTATTCCTACAGGGGATCTGTGTTTACACTGTAGTCTTTGTACTTATGTAAGAAAAGCTAAGTGGAGAGACAAAAGGAACTGCTGGGTTTTTTCTTACACTACAAACTTTGTGTTTATCATGGAAGTTAAAAGATGTGTTGAACAACTTAATAAAGGGAAAGACATTTGTGGGGATCATTCATTCCTCCTAAACTTCTGTCCAATCTTGAACTGTCCCTTAGGAAAGCATCACACTCTCCCTGAGGTAAGAAGTTCGATGCATTAAGAGGTCATCAGCAATCCTCATCCGAAATCTTTAGGCCACCTTTCAGCTTTGTTAATCCCAGTCACCAACTTACTGTTTAAAAAGTACTTTCCTCAGAATCCACTGCCTCATTTGACTCCCATCATGAGATTTGTTTGCTACACCACATGAGACTGCTCTGTTCTTTCCTGACATAGCTGACATGGAAAGACACTGAAGTTGAGTTTACCCTAAGATTCCCCATGCTGAATGGAGGGACACCCTTGGCCAGGTGGATTTTATTCATCATGGAACATACATCACTCTTTAGGATACATCTGCCTATTTGTCCATCTACATTCAGACTTGTAAGCCGTCCCTTCTGAACTGTGGTGGTCTTAAGATACTGTCTGTTCCTGCCTCTGTGACAAAGACATTTCCTACCAGTAGCTGTAGGAAATGTACAGCTGTACAGGGGGGGAAAACAGCTGTACATTTCTTACTGTAAGCTGTAGCTTACACCCCTGTAAGATGGCATTAACCCAGCAGAAGAGTAGAGCAGCAGATCATACGACTTTCAGGAATGTGTTTACTTAATTGGCAAAGATTTATTTGGATTTTTGTGGCACATCAAGCTACACGCTGCTTTATACAGTGTAGTTTTCTTTATATTTAATACACTGATCACTGTTAGCATACAACAGGTGCCTCTGCTGATGACAGCCCTCTGTCATACCTTCTTTCTGACACTACTCCTAATGCAGTTGCTGTGGGCAGAGCTGCACCTCCCCAAAGACAGGCCTTTCTGCATAAAAAACATCCCACAATTTGCTAAATTGCTTTTGCACCTGTCAGGCAGTCATTTGGCTACCCATAAACTACATTATTCCTTCTTGCTTTACCTAGCATCCTCCTCATGTTTCTTTAGTTCTCTTGATGAGAGCTTCTGCCTTCAAACCCTAAAAAGTCTCTTCTACTTTTCTCTAACTACTCAATTTCATCTTTTTGGGTTTCTTTGGTGGACAAACCTGCTACTCAGAACTGCCAAGTGCATCAGGCCACCTAATAGTTTGCTAGGTTACTGACTGATCCCTTCTTCTGCTGGTGAAAAGGCAAGAATGAAAACCAAGAACACAACCTCTGTCAAAGAAGATGTAAGCCAGTAGATCAGTGTTGTTATTGGGATACAGGCCATGTTATCTGCATTTTCTGAGTGATGAGTCTGCTGTCAGGACTTACTGGGTTGCATTTTGGCATCTCCAAGCTTGGTTTGGCTATAGCTGCAGGATCACTAAAGAGTTGGGATCAGCTGCTTAACTTGTTCTTTAACCTGAAACTGTCAGGTAAACACAGTAATCACTGTGAAACTACTCTTGTTGGCTTGCCAACAAGAAAGACTGGCCAATCAGACTAGGAAAGTATAAAGAAAACCTCCTCAAGCCAAGCCAGGGCTGGAGGAACAGAACCCACTTCCATGACCAGGAGGAAGGGACTCCACTTCCACTTCTGGACTCCTGGTGAAGAATTTGAGTGACCAATAGCTCATCTCAAACACTTTCTTCTAAAGGAAATCTGGTGCTCTTGACCTTCAGGGCTCAGAAGGGCACAGTAAAAGTGTGTACCAAAGCCCACATAAGTTTCATGAGGTCTAATGCAAAAAAAGGAAAAGTGCAATTTTTTCATCCGAAGTCATTCAATCTTTTGGAATATCATGTGTCTGATGGTCTTCTCCCATCCCCCAGCATTAGCACAAGAGAGAGAGAGCATGGATTTCACTAGCTCATGTGAGATGCAAGGTAATTTCTGTGCAAAGCCTTTATCCCAAGGTACATAAACTGAATGATTCAATGCTTCCTGAAATTGCCATAGAAAAGGCTAACAATGAGAAGTGCTTTCCTGTTCCTACCTCAGCACTCACCATTATTTTCTGCCATTATATTTATGCCACTTCATCTTGGGTTTACTCTAATGAAAGAATTTCATCTCTTCTATAAAGAAGAGAGGCTGTTGCCTTATGATAATTTTTAATCAACATTCTAGACATGAGCAAGTATCTGGAAACCAAAATACAAAAAAAAAGAGAAATAGGAATACATGCAGAAGGAAGAATGGTTTTCCTGCTCTTCCTCCTTGAGAGAAAATATTTTTTATATATGGTTTTTAGATCAACCTGAGCAATGTCTCAAAAATGTAAAAACAAACAAACAAAAATAAGAAAACAAAACAAAACACAAACAAAAACACACACCCACACATGCATTACCAAAAAAAAAAAAAAATGTAACAGGGAGTTTTCCACCACTTGTTCACTCCTCCTCCCTCAGTGGTTATGCTGGTCAAACCCGTCACTGGGCAAAACACATTACTCGCAGAGGGAGAAGACAATTCAGTACTGAATCATGGTTATTTCATATGGTTTCCCAGATGGAAAACCATAAATCAGGGTGAGGGCTTACTGCAAAACAAAACAGTCTGGAGAAGGGAGAAAACATATGTACGGATGCATATATTAAAAGCAGTTTGAGAAAATCAGTTAGACATTTAGAAAATGATAGGCAATGAAGAATAAGTTTCCACATTTCTTCCAATCAAAACTTTGCAGTAGAAACCATTCTCTGGATGTATTGATGATTTATGTACATATAAGGACATTGATTTTATACTTCAGAATTAAACCTGCCTGCCGCCAAATTTGGAACATTAAGGTCCTATGGGCAAAGTTAATATGGAATCATAGAATCACTAAGGTTGGAAAAGACCTCCAAGATCATCAAGCTCAACCTCTGAGTGGCCATTACCATTTCAACTAAACCATGGCACTAAGTGCCATGTCCAGGTATTTCTTGAACACCCCAGGACAGTGACTCCACCACTTCCCTGGGCAGTCTGTTCCAATGCTTAACAACCCCTTCTGTGAAGGAATTCTTCCAGATGTCCAACTTGAATCTCCCCCGGTGCAAGTTGAGGCCATTTCCTCTTGTCCTGTGACTAGTGCTTGGGAGAAAAGACTAATCTGCACCTTGCTACAACCTCCTTTCAGGTAGTTGTGGAGAGTGATAAGGTCTCTCCAAAGCCTTTTTATCTCCAGGCTACATAATCCCAGCTCCCTCAGCTGCTCCTGATAGGACTTTACTCTCCAGACCCTTCACCAGTTCTGTTACCCTTCCCTGGACTGCCAGCTCCCTCAGACACTCAGATCAATGTCATCTGATCCCATAGACTTATGAGTGTCAAAGTGGCTCAGCAGGTCACTGACTACTTCCCCATGAATTGCAGGGCATCTATTTTGCTCCCTGTCTCTGTCTAGAAGCTCAGGGGGCTGGTTGCCCCGAGGATAACCAGTCTTTCTGTTAAAGACTGAGACAAAAGAAGGTATTAGACACCTCAGCCTTTCCCTTGTCCTTGGTGACAATGTTCCGCTCTGCGTCCAATAAATGATGGAGATTTTCTTTGGCTCTTTATTTATTGCTAATGTATTTCTAAAAAACCTTTTATTATCTTCCTTAGCGGTGTCCAGACTGAGTTCTAGCTAAGCTTTCACCTGGTTTTCTCTACATCCTCCAACAACATCCTTGTATTCTTCCTGAGTGCCTGCCCTTTCTCCCAAAGGTCATAAATTCTGGCTTTTCCCTGAGTTGCAGGAAAAGCTCCCTGTTAAACCAGGCTGATTTTCTTCCCCACTGGCTCATCTTTCAGGACAGCCTGCTCCTGCACCTTTAAGATTTTCTTCTGAAAGTATGTCCACACTTCCTGAACCCCTTTGTTTTTAAGGACTGTTTCCCAAGTGTCTCTCTAAACCAGTGTCCTGAACAGCCCAAAGTCTGCTCTCAGCAAGTTCAGGATAGAGGTTTTGTTGATGCCCCTTCCTTACTTAACCTGGGATTGTCATTTTGTGGTGGCTGTGCCCAAGACAACCTCTGACCATCACATCTCCCGCCAGCTCTTCTTTGTGTGTAAACAGCAGGTGTAGCAGGACCTCATCCGTGTACACTCACTTACCAGCTGCAACAGGAGTTTTTCTTCCACACACTCCAGAAACCTCCTAGGCTGCCTCCTCTTCACTGTGTTCAGTTTCCATCAGAAGATCCGACAAGTTAAAGTCTCCCATCACCCATATTCTTGAGCTGATATGACATTTTGCATAAATATTATTTTGGTTTATCATGTAAGAATATTTTGTCAGGATGCTCTGGGCTCATATATTTTTTTATAAATCGTTGCTCTTTTGATAAAGTGGAGATGTGGGGTGAACAACAGCAGGAAGTAGTTACAATTTCCCATCTTGCTACTACACAGCATACCAGGATTTATATCTAACTTCACCACTAGTTTTCATTGTCCTGCTTTTTTTACATTTTCCTTACCCTGTTATTGTTGGAGGGGTTTTTAATCATTAACTTCAAATTGACATCCTTGGGCCAACTCTGTTTTAATTTAGGAGTATGAAACAAAAATAGCTTCATGAGACAAGAATTAAACAAATGAGAAATGGGCATATAGCAAAACCCAAGTCTTTTTAGCTGCTATTTGAATGCAATATGATTTATAACAGTGAGGTTATATGGTAGAGTTTAGAGTGCAAAGCTTACTAAATAATGAATACAGTGTTTCTGTGTAATTTTGTTGGCAATAGCCCTGAGCAATTTTAATTAGCTTCACCTCCCATTAACAGCAAGAACTGCTGTGGATGTGCAGCCTTCCTACAAGAGTTCTGCAAGTTGACTTATCTAGATTTAATTTTTTTGCTATCAAAACCTATCTCCACCAACACAAAGGAGCATGGAGGAGTAATGACAAGCAGCCAAACAGCAATATCCTAATCAGACAGAGAGGAGTACCGTGACCTGGCTTTTCCCAGGCGCAGTCCACTGTCCTGGTATGAAACCCATCATCAAGATGAGTTTTGGTGAGAGAGCCCTTCAGGATCGCCTTACAGACTGAGGGAGTGTTACTGCCTTAAGGGATGTGGGATTCATTGAAGCATGCCAGAGAAGAGCACATGGGGATTTTGCAAGACTAACTACAGGTTTTAAGGGAGGAACAGTGAGAGATCAAGGAGGTCTCAAAGAAATAAGCATGACAAAACCCCTCAAGAAATAGGGTAAAAGCAGCTGATTGTGTGCAAAGAGGTAATTGCTCAGCACACTGCTCTGGCCATGCCCTGCGCCTGATTGCAATAGCCTGTCCTGTCTTCTCATGAAACTCCATTCCTATTTTCCTGGGTGAGGGGCTGTCTGCTCTGTGTGCATGTAGGCCCAAGTACCAGTGATCAGGCTAGGAGACCACGAAGAACAGAACCCCTTCATCTGGGATGCCAGCAACTGGAGAAACCAGCAGACCTGCCCTCATGCCTGGATGTGTAGAGTGCTGTGTAATCACTTGCAAACATGGAGCGAGACTGAGCAGGGTGAGAGTCCTGGGAGCCAGGTCTTGCAGCAGCCAGAAGTATGAGCTGGACAGCAGAGAGACCAGGAGGTCTGAGAGCTGGCTGCTGGAGGGACCAGGAACCCAAAACCAGCTATTTGGAGAGACTGTGGTATCTGCAGGTTGTCTCAGACATATCTTTGCGTGTTGTGTGCTGGAGGCACTGGAGAGCAGAGGATCCAAGGAGCATTTACTGGATAGGCTGTGGGTCTAAGGCCAGTGGCTGGAGAGATCCCTAGTGTGCCTCTGTGCGTCTGAGCATCAGCATTGGATGGTCACAGATGCCATCTGTCCCATAACTTGGGGTGATCTTGGTTTATCTGGTGATAGGCATATGAGCAGTTGCTTCTTTACACAGTTTGCCAACAGTGGGAATTTTTGTCTGGATGCATTACCCAGGACGTTTAACCAGATAAACCAGATCTTGTCTCTGCCAGGCCTGGAGTTAGTGTCATCCTGCTCCCTTCTGTGCTTATCTCTTGGCAAAATCCTTCATGGCCGTAAAAGCATTTGAGACAGGGAGCTGTGCTCTCTGTCCTTACAATTCCCTGTGTGCCTGCAGGACATACCTGCTCAGCCTGGCTGCTGGGGACATGGGGCTGCAGAAGCAATCTCACCTCTATCTGGCTACCCGATTTGGCAGCTCTTGACTATCTCCTGCTGAGATTGCAGCTGAAGGATGCAAACAGCCCCCCACACCATTTCCTCAAGGAAAGGTTATCAGGACATCTTGCTGCAAACTCCAGGTCAGACAGCAGCTGTCCCCCGACACTCTGACACTTGCCTGCCCTGATGGAATCAGTGACACTTGTGTGTCTTGCTACAGTCGAAGCCTAGTGTTCACCTACAACACTGGCCTCAGCTGCAGTTCCAAAAAGGCATGGCTTAAGGAATGGGTTTGGTACTCTTTGTCCTTAACCACTGAGCTGCCGCAACATGAAGAAATTGCATAATTTATATTCTTCTGCCAATTTTCCTCCTCTGTCCCACTAGCCAGCTTCCAGCTGGATTTGATTTCCCTTCACTGCAGAAGCCTTCTGGCAAATCACTACAATGAACTCAAGAAATTGCTGTAACACCCAGAGAACAGTGTGCCCCAGGAGCCCCTTGCCTCTTTGCTGCCTCTGCCTGCCATGCTGGTGGCTGGGGAGCAGACCTCCTGCTCACTTGTGAGGCACAGATCCCTGTCTATTTCCTAACATCAGGGAAATTTGAAGAGACTGCTGTAAGCAGAGGAAACTCGCCTCAGGACCAGAGATCTGTTGATCAGAAGATGACTATGGCTAGGTATGCTCAAAGAGTTTTTACCCTGCCTTCCCTCAGAGCTCAAGCCCTTTCCAGCCTCAGCACCAGAGACAAAGAATTTCTCCAGTGAGTGTGGATAACCGAGCAAACAAATATAGCCCAAAATGCAAGATGGACAATCTGTTCCTTGCCTGTCCCAATTTTCACTTATTTTAAAGGAGGAAAAAATGAATAGGGGTATTTTTGTTATTTTTAAAAATAAAATCTAATGGGATGTTTGTATTATTACCAGAGATGTGTTACAAGGACCATAAATCTGACCTCACTGTTCTCATTACCTTCTCTTATCTGGTAGCAAATTTTCGGGGGGTTTTATTTCATCACTAAGGGAAAAAGAAAATTGAACCTATTCTGTTTCACTATACCAATTTGCTACAAAAGGTTGATATTCTTGCACAGCAGATGCTTGGAGTTTTGCCAGATGAGAGAAGAAAATTGAAATAGGTTTTCTGTTTTTATTCCAAAAAATACTGTGTACTTATAGGTCTATAACATATCCTCACCTCTTTAACAGTCTGTCAGACAGCTGAAAGTTTTCTAAATTACAGGAAAATACCAGTTTTAGGTTCTGTCACTACAGATACTTAGAGCGGCCAAATCCAGAGAACAGAGCAGAAGTCTACACCAAAAGGATAAGCCAGATGGGAGGGCTCTACATGATGGCAGACTCCACAAAACAGACTGACTGCTCAGAGAAAGCTGAATGAATTACTGAAAGTTTTTTTCCCTAGACATCCATTCATGTTTGATGTGGAGTATGTGAGCCCAGATGTTTTCTCCTGTTGTATTTTAAAAGAACTCTTACCACAATGGATAAAACAGCATACATGTGTAATTCCTTCCACAGCTGCTGGTGAAGGGTGCAATGGCTCCAGCTACTTTGTTGAGGAAGAGAAACAGCCAGTGAAACTAATCAAAGAGAAAGAGCAAGTGGAAAAGGCACTTAGAGATCAATTAGTGTCTTGTATCCTTTGTTTTCCAAAACATTTTCTCCCAGCCTGACCCACCATCAAATCAAAAAGTGTTAGCTAGCAGGAGATGCTCAGGTGATGTCTGTACAGCCAACACTCCCATCCATAATTACAGTGCTGCTGGAGCTCATGTGCATGAGGCTGCTTTGGCAGCACTAGAGATCCTCAGAGCAAGAGGCAGCTTTACGGGACCAGGAGCCATGCCTTACAGCTGCTAACACTGATTTATTTGATTGTGTCTCCACTGTTTTTTCACTGCTGACTGTAAAGCAGGTTGCCTGAGCCTTTAGGGAAGTAGTTTTCTGGAGGGAGCAGGCTAGCTCTTGCAGTATCACAGGGGTTGTTTTAATTTTGGGTACTTTTCAAACCTGAGGTAAGAAGTAGACTATTCCCCAGTAGATGGAATTAGCAACAAGGACAGAGAACATACCTGGAGCAAGTTAATTACTCAGTAGAAGAAAAAAACTAATAGCTATGAAAAAAGTATTTGAGGGGCTGACCAAAGTGTATTTAGGGATTTCACTTTTTAAAACCACTTGGCCCTCAAAGTAGTCTGTAATCAGATATACAAAACAGAGTTAACAAAAAAAAATCACTGAGTTTCTGAAATTTTAAAGCAGGAGGTTTTCCCCTCAAGAAAGGGTGAATGTGCTGTCTCTAGATAGCTTTCTAATTTAGGAAAATAAGTTTTCTCTATACAAAGATGTTGGCAGGCCGACCTAGCTCTTATCAATTCTGGTTAGGCTTCCTAGCAAGTAAACACATGGTGTCTTTAACTACAGACCTAAAGAAAGCTTCTAGCTAAATGGCTTACTGACAAAGTTATCTGCTTTTAAACTACATATAAAATAGTGTCTTGGGGTGACTTTATGCTGTTGTATCTGCTATCACTGCTCTATGCCCAGACACAATTCCTGTGCCTTTCTGTGCCTTTAAAACTGGGTGCAAGAGAGAGAAAAAAACTGAGTGAACTTTTCAAAGCAGTTTGTGCCCCAAGGACACAGAGATTACCTGCTGCTGCTGCTGAGAAACGAAGGAAGCACCCTTTTCTGCTTCTCTCAGCTTTTCGGCTCTGTTTCTCTGGAGAGAGACTGAGAGTTAAGATTCTTTCTGGGACTTGGCTTTTCCCTTCTTCTCTTCTGGACTGTTTCAACATCAGAACACCAGAACATCAGAACCCCACCGGGGGACCTTCCACGGGCTTGGAGGGGGGCCCCCACACTGACCCAGCTCCAAGGAGCAGGAGAGAGACCACACCCACAGAAGGACTCTAAAATCTTTCAGGTTTTCTCTCCACAGGGAGAGGGTTTATTATTTAGCTTTATTATTCTTTACCTGTGTGTTTGTTAAATAAATAGTTTTTACTTTCTCTTTCACATTCCTCCAAGGAAAATCTTTTTTTTCCCCGAACCTGGTTGGGGAAGGGCAGCTATAGCCTGCCTTCCTTTGAGGAGACATTCCTTTCAGACGTTTTCCCTGAATTTGGCCCAAACCGGCACAATAGGTATTTAAAAAGTCATCCAAACCTCTGGCCCCAGAGGTAAAATATATTAGAAGAAGAGAACAGCCACACATATCCTAATGTCAACCATTATCAACGATTCATGAACCCCCTAAGTCTCACCCATCAGCCTCTCCTGATCCACCCCACTCTTGTCACCCAGGAGAGAGTTTTGCACCAAAACCTTCAGCTGCACAAGAACAGTTCCTGGAGTACGAGCACAAAAGCTGTTTCTGCAGCCAAGGTCTCTTCTGTTGAAAATACCGTGCATCTCAGCTTCCTTCAGCTAAGCTGTGACATGTCAGCTTTAATGCTTCAGGCAATTGTAGCTGTCACCAAATGACTCAAAAGAATGCTGGCCTTTAAGATGTTTGAGAACTTTAACCATTTTCTGGGGTATTCAGTTTGTAATAACAAGAAGTGAAGTCAAGATCAATATGTAATGCAGAACATGGTTTAATCATAATTTTACTGACAGGCTCATTCACACAAGGAAAACTGGTGCATTTGGAGAAACAAGGTAAGCAATGACTTTTAGAAAGACTAAAGCTCTTCTATTGGGTGCTGATTAGCAGAAATAGGGCTGGTCCTATTCCAAGATGTTCTCACTAAAAGCTTACACTTAAAAATTTGCAAGTTAAAATGTACTTTCTGGGGGCTGAAGAAAAAGCTGGATGCAAGAAGCGGCATTATATAAAAGCGTTTAAAGCTATCAGAAAGCTAGAATAGGGAAGGCAACACACTGGTATGGAAAACCTGAATCGATCCTAAAACCCAGAGCCATTGTTACCCTCTTCCCATTGCTCCTTCACAAGCAAACAGTAGACCCACCCTCCTCTTCACAAAACAGTCCAAGTGGAGGAGATCTCTGGAGGTCATCTACTCCAACCTGCCTGCTCAGGCAGGGCCATCCAGAGCCATTCACCCAGGACTGTGTCCAAATGGCTTCTGAATACCTCTAAGAAGAGAGATTCCACAACCTCCCTGGGACCTCCTGTGCCTGTGTTTGGTCACCCTTACCCATAAAGAAGATCCTTTGACATATAAATGGCATTTTCCCTATTTCCGTTTGTGCCCATTGCCTCTCATCCTTCTGCTGGAAAGCAGTATCCTACCTCCAGAGATCATGTCAAGCCAAGCCTCTGCTGTGCCAAGGGTACTTTTTTGAGTCACTGCAAAGGACCATGTCTCGAGTGACACCTGCCCATGGCCCCCAAGCAGCCTGTCTTGGCTGCCTCCATCAGCCAATGAATGCACCCTGCATTTTCATCTTCTAGTTAGAAAGAAAAAAGCCAGTATAGAGCTGCCTCCCCACATCCATTTTCCTTTCTCCAGTCTGCCTCCCTGTCCTGCTGCCTGGATTATTCCCGCTCAGTGCCTGCTCTGCTATGCTTTACTCCTACACCCACCACTTGCACCTCTGCACAGTCTCTTCTCCTTTACGAGCTGCACCCTCACATCTGCCCCACCATCTCTTACCAACTGTTCAAGGCAACCAGAGGTGGAGGTGTTCATGGCAACCTCACTCCCAGGCAACCCAGGCCCTCACAAGTCTTTAGGAAATTTGAGAGGATTATAGGAAGCAGTCCAGCCTCACCCACCACTCTGATACATTTATGAGACAGGATCGGGCACAAAGTCACACCAATATTTCTGTTTGTCATTTTTACTCCCTGTTCACTAATTCTCTTACTTTTTATCCTTCCTATTAGGTTTCCCAGCACAAGTGTCAAATATAGCAGCCTGCATTTTCCTCTGTCTCCACTGGAAACCTTTCTAAAAAACTGATGTCATGGTTGTAACAACCTTATGACATCAAACTGGTTTTAGACAAGAGTTTGCAAGCTGCCATAGGCAGATCAGCTCTTGCATCCTTACATTCTCCTTTGGAAGACTTGGGTGAATGTCTTCCAGTCTTGGTGATATGGTGATATCAATTTTGTCTGTTCGTTCCATAATCTGTTCTGCAGTCACTTAGGACAGGGAAAGTCAATGTGTGACTTCTTTTTGATGTGCTAATCAAAGATGAGCACTGCAGTCAGGATCCTTTCCCCTGAAACATCCACCCTTTTTGAGATGGTGGGAAAGGAGTGCAAACACTTTGCTCTCTCACACACCCACTCCCTGCCTACTGAAAATGTATTTTTTAATGCCCACACTCAGAAGAAAGAAGTAGGAGTACTGCAATTTTAGTACACTCGTTTTGTTGAGAATTTATACAAACTGCTTGCTTTCTGCTTCCCCCATCCCAAAAGGCTCAGAGAGCCAACCAAGATGCTTTCAGCTGATCCTGGCAGATGCCCCCAGTGGCCAAGGCATACAGGTATCACTCCTGCATTCCCCGGCGCTGCAGAGCCTGGACAAGCCCTGACGTGGGCTGGTGGTCCAGTGTAGCCAAGTCCTCTTGGACCAAAGAGTAAACCTTAGCTGTAACATAAAATACACGGATACCCTCTCCTGTGCTGAAGAGAGCTTTGTTTAGCTCCGATCCCTGCCCTGGGAACGGCACAGATGAGATGTAAATCCATTCTTGTTCCACCAGCAGAAGAGGTGGATCCTGCCAGCTCTCCGTTTCCGAGAACCAGCTCTCACATGCATTTACACACTTGCGCTTGGGGGTGGGCGGGGGCAGGGTGCCTGCCTCCCTCACATCACTGTCGTTTACATCTCTCTCCTTCCTCAGAGGGCTGTTACAGTTTTGAAAAGACCTAGCTCCACTCTGCTGAGGAGAAAAAGCCTCCCTTTCCCAAGACTCATCTTACAGGAAAGCCCACACAGACTATTAAAACATATATAGTGTTTACAATATAATACAGTATAATCCCACTGTCTTTTATCGAGGAGGACCAATGTGGATTTCCACTGAACATTATGCAAAAAAATATATAATCAAATATTCTGCTAACCAAACTGGCTGTGAAAATTAAATGTTACAAGTGACCCAAATAAAATTTAACCACTACATTTCTCATTCTCTCCCAGTGAAGGTACAGCCATCACCAGCTCTGATCCCTGACTACAGATTATGGAAGCAAAATTACCCATGTACTTCAGCTGTTTCTACATTTTAAAACAAAAACAAAGCAATTAATTTGGTGTAGAGTGATTCAGATACAGGATTCTAATCTGTATTCCTGTAATCTTTGAGGAGAACACTTGTTCCTGCCTAAATGGTCATAAGGTTTGCTGCCTGGATGATAATCCTGATGCAATTTCACACTGATTACCAAGGATTTTTACTGTGGCATAGCTGATCAGAGAAGTAGGCTCATAGGTGATTCTGTAGCAGTCTAGGTGATCTGTAAAGCCATCTTACTTCCTTATTTCTTCATTTTTAATACTAACCAAAATTGTTACATGTAACACAGCAAAACAGAATAAAGAAGTATGAATATTAAAAATTGTTTTAAGCAGTGTAAGCAGAAAGGTAGTGAAGGTGGTGATGAGATCTGAGAGAAGCCTCCTGATGCATTTTGCTGTCAAAAAGCAAGAAAATTTCATTGCCAGGAAGCACTTCTGAGGAGGGGGGAATTGCTAATAGCAGAGCAGCTCCACATAACATTCTCACTTCTTCTTAACTGTGTGCTTGGGCAGCAGTACAGGCAGTGAAGCACAGAGGCATGACCCAAAAGCAGCTGATGGTTAAACTCAGTACATCCATAATAACCATGAGGGACCACTCTCAGGAAATGGATTTAAATTACATAGAACAAAATTCCATCAGAAACCCCTTATTTTGAAAAGATTACTGTTCCTAGACCTGATCCCTCAACACACTGCTTCTGCTACCGACAGGGAGTCCGTGCTCAGCTTCATGCCAGCCTGCTGTGGTCAGATTTGGGTGTTTAAAACTCTCACTTTGAGCTGATCTCTGTCAGCTCTGACCCCACCACAAGTGGAGAGTTTAAGAGAAGATCACACACTGTTCCCACCAGCCATTAACCTCTGCCTCCCCCAGACCTTCCCCCTTGCTCAGAGTGCTGGTGCACAACCACTCCTATTGCTCCTCTCTCTTGCCAGCAGCTGTCCCAGCAAGAGGCATGTTTCTTTTACTTTCCTCATCCTTCCCTCCCAGGCTGGGATCCAGGACAGCTTCTCCTCTGTCTAAACACAAGGGAACAAGCAAAGACCCTGTCTTGAGCAGCATGGAAATGCAGCTGATGATTTTCACCCTGCATGCCCAGGACTTCAGCTTCATGTCTAACATCTGCTAGGACTTACAAGTGCACACCCAATGGATCTCCTTAAGTCAAATAAAATACAAGTACTTGTTCCATCATTCAAATGGAAATACTTTTATACTTTCCTACAAACCCTCAGCTGTTTCATAACCTCAATATTCAGCTCCTTTCCTCAACGAGTCAACAGTGTTTCCAGAAATGCTCATTCATAAAATCATGGAATCATGAAATTGGAAAAGACCTCTAAGATCGAGTCCAACCATTAACCCAGCACTGCCAAGTCCACCATTGAGACGTGTCCCTAGGTACTACGTCTACACATCTTTTAAATACCTCCAGAGATGGTGACTTCACCATTTCCATGCGCAGCCTCTTCCAATGCCTGACAATCTCTTCAGTGAAGAAATTCTAACTAATATCCACTCTAAACCTCCCCCCGTGCTATTTACACTTGTCCTGTTGCATTTTGCTTGGGAGAAGAGACTGACACCCACCTTGCTTCATCCTCCATCTGGTGGTTTTGAAGGGCAGCTAGAACACACAGCAGCAGGAGGAGTCAGGGTGTGTCAATTTTTAAGCCAAAATTAGGACATTCTTCTAGTAGTAAATTTTATTTGTCGCTTAATTTTGCAGTTACATTGAATTTTTTTTTTTTTAAGAAAACAGTTTGGGCCACTGTTTGCATAAAAGATGCTTTGGAAAAGTACACTGTATTGGTTTTCTAATTATTTGCCAATGTATGCCATATAAATTTCTATTCTCTTTGCTGTCTGTCCCCCTAGATTAGGAATGGACTTTAACAACTATCCTAATTCCAGACAAATAAGATAACAGTACCAAGATGTATTCCTTCTGTCCACTCTTGCCATGCTCAAAATCACTGAATTGTCCTAGTGCATTGCTGCAATATTTTTTCAAAATCACATTTCACAGTTTCCATTGGATTTCTTAGATGCACAAGTGACTTTCCAGCCAATGCTTGGGCACAGAAAACGATTCAGCAAGTACACCCTACTCATCCTGTACTCCTAATGAACACAGAGATTTTACCTGCCCTCTGGAAGCTTTACCCAGTGGATAAACAAAACTTTTCCTCTTTCAAAGCCTGCTGCAGCCCCAAGAGCCTTCCCAGAAAAGCAACACCTCCACAGCCACCCTGCAGCCAGGTAATTCCAACTCTGTGCAGAAATGCAGGACGATTACAGCTGAATTTCTGCAGCAGGTGTACTCAGCCCACACACCTTGCCATCTCCTGGAGAGCAGAGACAACTCCATGAGAGAGAGAGGCCCTATGGGGACAGCCCTGTGAAAAACTGAGCCCAGGGAACATGTTTCAGCCACACATCAGGTTTTGTTTCTTCTACATCTGCTCTCTTTCCTGTGTGGTCTGTCTTTCCCCATAGGCAAGGATCCTCAGACATGTGCCTGGCTGCAGTCCCCAAGGCAGGTGCAGGCAGACACTGCTGGCCAGACACAGCCAGGCTGCCCCGTGCCCGAGCCACAGCTCCTTACGCGCGTCCTGCATCGCAGCCTGATCCTGCTCCCGACCACCCTGTGCTGCATTTAAATGTGTGCCACCCTCCACGTGCCGCTCATCCGTCGGGCACGCACACCTGGCCCTTTCCGGAGTTATCCCACATGTCAAGGGTCCTCGGCAGCAAATTACGGCAGGTATGTTGCTGCCAGCCTGGGCCAGGTCCCTTCATTTTCATACATCTGCTGCCATTAGCATTGTTCTGCCCATGACAGAAACCTGACATTGTCCCCTGTAGTTTTATGATCAGTTTAGATTTTAGTTACTAATGAAACCATGCCAGGCTTGAAAATACACTTTTTCACACGTCTGGGAATTGAATGGAGACTAGCTGCTTCATCAGCAAGAAACCTATTTTACTCTTTCAGGTGCTTTTTCCTTCGCCTAATTGCTAAGGTCTCATTTATACTTTAATTATTGTTACTTAGTTTGTTCAGGCAGTTTTAACTTGCTTGTTCTCACTCTGCAGGTAGGAGGTGTCCTTTGTGAATACAATCCAGTCTGTTTGTAAGAGAACCAGTAAGGAAAAGTCATACTTTTTCAACAAAGCATCTTGTAGTCATTTAGAAAAGAAATTTTACAAGTGTTTTGAAATTGCAAACAGTCAGTCATTTTACTGAAGCAGAAGTCTGATGGAGGAACAGGGAAATTTTCTGAGAGAAACTGTGGAACAGAAGTTTAGTGGCATGCCAGAAATTTCTGATGGAAAAAAAGACAAAGCAAAGTTGTGATCTGTATTCTATTCAGCTTACTGGAGGTCTGCATGTGTTACCCTCTGCATGTCCTTCCCTCTTTAATTATCTTGCCAGCTTCAGTGGCTCTCAGTCTCAGGGTCACCAAAGCTGCTTGCTGGTAACCTGAGTGCCAACAACAACAAAAGACTCTGAATTGCCTGTTTTGATTATTGTTTAATTTTCATTCAATTCACAGTCAGTCCATGGTGAAAAGGGCTTCTTACTGTCTATCTCATGATCTGGAAATTCTCACCAGTGAGTGAAAATAGCTGCCCCTCAGAAGAGAGTACAAGTCCAGATCTATTGGTCACTCAAGGACACCCAAATGCCAGTGGTAGCTATTTCCTCCTAAAAGAGCCTGTCCCAGATGTGCACTTATTCCCCCATTTCCATCACCCTTAGGTGATACTTCAGCTTCTTCTGGGGAAGTCGACTGAAAAATACTTGCTGTGCAAAGATCAAAGTAAAGCAACAATTAAAACTGGGCGAGGGCGTTGCTGAAGTTTAAAGGAGAAACGCTGGAAGACATTCACAGAGAGAAATGTGGAGATGATGGGCATGTCATTTTGCAGCACTGGAGCTCTTTCTGATGTGTGATTTCACACAGCCTTAACTGGCAGAAAATTTTCAGAAGACCTTTTCAAAACAAAGTTTCAGAAATACTCTGAACTTCTTTAGGCGCAGCTCAATTAGGCTTGAGTGGGGGCATGAGAAGGGGAAAATTAAAAAATATAATGGAACACAGACCAATACCCCTCACTTTGCTTTCTAGCTTTTCGCTACTCACCTGTGAGGCAATAGCAACTCTAAGAATGCTGCTATTGCAAGCAGACAGTTTTCCCTGGGCCCTCTAGATCTGGGTGAGACGACAGCAAGGAAGCTGCAGGAGCCTGTGAAGAAAACACCACTAATACTGAATTGGCAGCTCAGTGCAGGAGGCAGAGCTGTCAGGGATTTAATTTGCCTTTCTCACACAGGCACTTCTTCGCTGCAGCCACCACAGAGGTCCCTGGAAGAAGGACTGTAAGGGAGGAGGGCATGTGAGAAAAGGTTTTGATAGCTGGCCAGTACCTAATGCTCCTCTTGAAATATTCAGGGAGAGAAAATGGTGTATTCCTTCAACTGCCTCTCCTCTTTCACTTCTTGAAACTCGATCTCAGTGGTTTTCATGTGTGAGAAACGCTGGCTAACTAGGAATAGCTTTAGGATATTTAAGGTCTCATCCTTGTGACATCAACACAAGGACATTGATAGTTCCAAGGTGCTAGGGAGAATGAAGTGGTGGTATACTGCGTAGAAGTAGTAATGATCTCATTCACAAGAGCTGGGGAGGGCCAGAGAGATGTGCCATTTCATGAAAAACTGTAATATCAACAAATATCTGTAACACGACTCCAAAGAGTCTCTCAGAGTGGCTTTTAAATAATTGAAGAGAGAGTTTAGGTGCTGCTGAATGATGATGCTCTGGGCTTTCAGGCCAAGTTTTCTGAAGTTTACTATAGACTCCAAAGAGGGAGTGCATTCTAGCTTGAAAACAGATCTGAGCGAGCATCGAGCTGCCCTGGGATCAAAGTGTGTTAATATTTTAATGTTTCTAACGTGACGCAGAGTGCATGAGAAGTATAAGCCTTGGGGACCATCCTGCTTAATTTATGTAGTGAGTCACTACCAAAAAGCAAGGCTGTAGTTCTGCCTTCCTGATGGTACATTAAACTCTGGCTATTCTCAATAGTCCAATATGGAGGATTAAAACAACCTCTTCTTCCCCTTCTACATTTTTAACAAAGACAATAGAAAATTAAACGGGTTCAGGACAATAATAGGCAATCAGGAAAAGATGTTGGAGCTGACTGTCATTAGCTATACTGCTTTTCAGTCTAGTATAGTGATAAATCAGATCAGCATTTGGCAAACAAAACAGTCATGCTGGTGCTGGAGTAATTGCAGGCATTGTCAGAAATGCAAGTAAAGGCCTTCAAATGTTCTGCCTCCTGAACATCAACTCTGCTTTATTTAAAATAGTCATATACAGAGCAAACATGATCTAGGGAAAAGCAACACTGTGAGGCACAAGTGGGTAACAGCAATCACAAAAAGCTGAGCAGAGCACGTGTGAAGGGCCCTACCATAGGACAAGCAGTAGCAGGCTGGCTGCCCAACAGCACAACACACAGTGGGGTCACGGAGAGGACAGACCTCTCAGGGCTCTTCCTTGCCCCTAACAATCCCACATATAATCAGGCAAAGCAGTGGTTCTCCAGCTTCATGGGCAGAGGGGTTAGGACAGGAGTTTCCCCAGTGAGAGGGTGATGTAGCACAGATCTCTTCTCTGTGTAGGGAAAAAATTGACAGCCTTAGCCTGCAAGTGTTAGCTCTGTGGGGAGCAGACCAAAAGAGAGTCCCAGTCTCCAGATAGCTTTGGATGCTGAAAACCTCTGTGCCATCAACAATGCATTTTGGCTCTCCTGCTGTCCCTGCTGCCTCTTGTAATTTTGTTTTGCTCAGAGCAGGATGCCAAGGTGAAACCCAGGACAAGTCATCTGTGGCCACTCGAATAGTAAGGCAGCTGATGAGAAGGACTGTAGCTGTCCTCCTGACAGCTAACCTCCTGCAAGTCACACGTGTCTTGGGAGGTGTCCCCCACCCAAGGAAGTCCACATGGACCACAGTGCCTTACAACTGCTACTGCTTTCTCCCTCCCAGTACACAATACTGGGCATTAAGGGAAGATCATCTGTGCAGTGGACATTTGAGCTCAGTTTCAGTTTCTGGCCTCCCAAAGCAATGAGTTATATCATCCTGCCACCACTGCTGCCCTGCAGTGGAAGTGCTGGGTTTCAATGGCTAGGGTGGGAGCTCGCAATTTTTTAAGTGACTTGAATGCAAGCAAAGGCTGTGAGTTTGGCTTGGTCACCAGTCCCTGAACAATCTCAATTTTACAGCTTCTGCTGGCAAGATATATACTGAATTCAGCTATTTTAGGTGAGCTTTATGCTCAAAGAAAAAAAGGGAAAGCAGGTTGATGTTCTCCTCTGATAAAGCAACAGACGTCAATAAATCAGGCTGCCTTTTTACCTGACAAACAAAGAAGCAAAAATGGTGCAGTTCCACGTATACTGGTGAGTGGTTTTTACCTCAGTGTGGAAGGCTGAATACACTGATATGATGTTTTACCCTAGTTTGAAAAGACAGAAGAATCTGATTGTTTAGCTACAGCTTTGTTCATCCCATCACAACATGATTCCTCAGAAGGCTTCACAAGGATGATGGACTGTTCTGTTAGTGTCATGAAAAAGTGGCACATCTCAGAGATGCTGAAACCTCACGCTGGCTTGGTGTTTGTAAAAGGCTCCACAGCAGCCAGACAAGCCAAGGGCTTTAGGAGGCAGAATGACACTGTAGGGGCCAGCTAATCCTGTGGCAACCTGGAGAGCACTGTTGCCTGAAGCTGTTAAAAAAGCACCAGTCACTGATCTGGGCCTGCAGTGGATCTCCCAAAATAGCCTGATACTGACTATCCTACTGGAAAGGAGAATAGCACAGCCAAAAGCCTGCAAGCATCTGGCACCAACATGCCTCCACATGTTGTGAATGCCTGCTAGCAAAGATTCATATGGCCATTATCCTATGAAAGGTTCATTTGCATATCTGTGCCACTTGGGAAGTGAATATTGTTTATATTAGCCAAGAGCTGATGACAAAAAAAGGGAATGTCTGCCTGGGACATGGTGTGCTTTCAGAAGCCGAGGTGAATTGGTCGTCTGCCGACACACTGCCATGAGACGTGGAAAAGGGCTTCAGGATTTGAACACGGGAATGTCATCACAGCCAAAGTCATAACTGGCCAGTGTCAGATGTCGACAAAACACTGTACATGCCTAAAACAGGGTTTCCACCTGGCTGCAGCAGAGGGTGGGAAGATGTCTGGAAGAAAAAAGACCACAAAGAAGAACAACCCCAAGCCGCTGCAGCCCAGCTGTAGGAAGACTGGCCTTGTCACCACTGCCAGCTGAAGGGATGGTGCAGAATAGGACTCTCAGATCCAAAGGCACATCGACCTCTATACTGACCTCAGAGCCTACTGCACCTGTCAAGAGCTACTCCTCTCACAGGGTAAACTACCTCCTGGTGACTCAGAGAGCACATATGGCACCTTTAGAAGGAAACAAGGATACGACAGCTTCTTCAAAAGCATATGTTCACCTTTCTCCCACGCCTACGCAGAAGCACAAGGTGCAGAACATGCTCGACGCACACATCATCGTCATTGCCACAGCAGAGTACAGTCTGCTCCCAGGAGGCGCAGGGGTGTTGCAAACACTGAGCCCTTAGGCAAATCTCAAAACTCTGCAATGTCTTCGTCTGTTGTGGTTCTGCCCATACTGAAGCTGTGCTTGGGCTGAAATCAAGTATTTTTGACTGCTTTGGGCTGGCTCTTTGGCTGGGTCTGGGGTACCAGTTCTCTCCCTCAATCAAACAGCTGCTGGGGAAGAAGGGGATAGGGACAATTCTGAGCAACCTTTTTCTAATATTTATTTCCTCTTTGAGGTATATCAAATCCAAATTTTCATCTGCTTCCTCAAGAAATATGGAGAAAAATGTGTGCTATTTTTTTCACACGATTTCTCTTATTGGTTAATAGACCACATTTTGGTCATCTCACAGATGACCAGTCAACGCCACTATCCCTACAACAGAACAAGACTCCAAGACCAACAGCACAACCTTGCAAGCTCTTTTTTGCTTTTTGAGAACCTCTTTTAGCCACATTATAGTGAGTGAATTGTGGAGGAGTAAGGAGATATTTCCAGCTTGTTTTGCTTTCTTAAAGATCTTCCTGGATAACCTGGTTAACCACAAGTCACTGCACTGCACGGTAACTCCACAGGGTACAATATCCCCTCCTACATTATGTAAAAGGACAAGCTGAACAGCAACTGCATATTCCTCTAGACTTAAAAAAAAAATCAATTGTTTGTTTGTTTTTAAATCTGTAAAATCCTATGGAGACTTTTGCCTCTCTGCTGATTTTGTGGGCAAAGACAGCTGGAAAGGGTTTCTGGCATCTGCCACATCTGTGGGGAGCTTTCCACACAGTGTGAAAGCCCCTCTCCTGACGTGGCTGGAAAAGCTCTCACCAAATCACAGGAGTCACTCACCAGCCTCCTCTATTTTTACCAGCTGGATAAAGGAAATTCTCACCACCATGACTGACTGATTCTCTGATGGAGCTGCAAAGAAGCAGGAGGCATAATGTCAGCTGCTGCACAGACGTCCCATACATATGCTGCCAGTACTTTCGGTCTTGGGTTGCAGCTACCCAATATTTTAGTGTTGGATTTATCCTTTAGCAGCAAGTGCTAATCGTTCCACACCGGGCTGCAATGCTGAGGCCTCTGCAACTTGTCACTGCAGACCAGAATGATATTAGAAAAATCAATTTGTGACTTAAATAAGGAAAGAACAAACCAGTCCAAAGACAATATACTACACTCTGTCACAAATACGCAAAAGACAGTATCATGAGCCTTAAATGCTTCAACTAAAAAATTTTTGACTTGTTTCAAAACAAGACAAAAAAAAGAAAGAAAATTATTTGCCAGTACTTTAAATAAAACACTTTGGTTTGTTAGGCACTCCCAGACAAACATGAATAAATAAAAAGATGCAAAACCAGTAATAAATATCTCTTTATTGGTGTATTGGTGGAAATACTGTAGCACTCAGGAGGAGGCAATAAGGTCAGTGAAAGGAAGAGTACAGCGGCCATAAAAAGGACATTTAATTACAGCAGGACCCTTCAAACTGGAAAAGAAATCCATGAGTATATGCTAGAAGTCTATAAAATCAGGAATAACAAGGAGACAGTGAAAAACAACTAATCCTTTTCTTTTCTAATATAATAACAAGGAGACATTAAATGTTCCAAACAAACAAGAGACACATCATCTTATTGGCACAGACTTACCCTGAGGATTACCCACTAATCACAGGGGAAATTATGTGTTTGCATGGATTCAAAAAGCAATTAGACAAACCCATGGAAGGAAAAGGAAATTAGTCAATAGCTAATAAGCACTAGGGCTCTTCCTCTGGTTGAAGATGTTACTGAAACATAAGTCACTGGCATCTGGGAGAGTTTTATCATAAGACCCACTATGGTCATCCATCACTTAAAAATCATAGAGTCATAGAATGATTTGGGTGGGAGAGGACCTTAAAGATCACTCCTCAAAGACCCATCCAACCTGGCCTTGAACTCTTCCAGGAATAGGTCATGTACAACTTCTCTGGACAACTTGTTCCTGTGCCTCATCACCCTCACAGTAAAGAATTTGTTCCTAATATTTCATCTGTAATCTAAATCACAGCTTCCATCAGGAGGTGCATGGGACATCATTAGCGTAAATCCCTCCCAGGGCATCCACGTGGTCACACAGCCTTTCAGAATACAAAACACAGACAGTAAAAGAGACACAGTAAACTAAGTCCCATTTTACACTTCAACAGGGTAAAGTAAGAAAATTAAGGTCTTTTTATATCCTCTTCAAATTGATATGTTAGGGTGAGGGAGAATCTCTACAGCAGACAGGAAGACTCTGTATGATTAGGAGGTGCTCATTATTTTCTGAAGTGTACAGACAGTTTCCCAGCTGCAGGACAAAAACAGAAGAATGTTTTCAAAAGCAGTGTTTCATGAGAAATGCTTGTCACTGAAACACTGCATTTAAACAACTCAGAGGAGACCAAATACCTGTGGTTGAGTATATTTGTAATTTATTTTGGTTTTTCAGGTATACATGACAGGTGCTGCACATTCACACTTATCCTTTTTCTTATATTGCCACCTGGTGGTCCTGGGCATGTGGAAGCAACCAACTCACTGATTTTTCAGTGAGATGAGCACAGTTCAGGCATTTAAAATAGCATCCATTTCTTTTCCTCTGAGATGGATGGTAAGCAATTCCTTAAATCTCGAATTTTAGGGGTGAGGGGCTGTTTGGGTTTACAACTAATATAACAGCTCCTGTGTCAGCTCTCAATTATCTAAATAGATGGTTGCACTGGCCACGCCAAGCCACAGGGAAACAGCTCTGCTGTGGGCTCTGAACACCTGCTTGGCCCGGGTGCCTTGCTCCCTGGGGGCAGGCACCCCACACTCAAATGGAGGCAGGAGATGAATGGAACTTCCAGCCAGAGCCAAACCATCTTTCTTCTGCCCTTTCCACCTCACCAGTGGTGGAAGCATGGTGTAAGGGCATTTAACTAGTATGACAGGAGATCTTTTGTTCCCAGAAGCAGTGTGCCATGTGGCCTGAGCAATGCCCGAGTTCCCATCTGGTGGGGATGTTGGAATACACAGTGGGTACGGGGAAGGTCCCAGCTCTGCAGACACACATTAAAACCTGCAGCTGTCTGCGAATCACATCACCACCACACACAGTCAAGTGCATGCAAAGGAGCAGTGTAGGAAAGGGCCATGATAAGGTTAAAGAAGAGAGAGTTATAGACTTGGACTTCATAAGGAAGGAAACTGTACAGTAGACTTTAGACACGTGGTGTTTTGTAGAGACCGTGGGCACTTGCCCAGTTTGGGGTTTCCCAACACAGGAAAGATGATGTTAAACTGGAGCAAGTGCAGCAGAGGGCCAGCAAGGGAGAGGGAGCTGGATCAGTTGCCCTGTGGGGGAAGGTGGAGGGATGGGCCAGGTTCAGCCTGGGGAAGAGACGGTGAACGCTTTCCGGGTTTTTCCCTGGCCAAGCTCGCAAGCCAGAGGCAGCGCAGCAGCGTCTCCAAAGCGTCCTCGCCGCTCAGCAGGCAGCAGAGGAAACGCAGGGGAGAATCTCAGAGCCAGGTGGGAGATGCGCTTTTTTCCCTCTTCGGGCGGCTCGTGCCAGGTAGCCTGATCTAAGGCAAAAGCGTTCCCAAGAACAAAGGAGGAGGGAAGGGCACAGTCCAAGAAGCTTTTAATCCGGCGAATTCAGGAACTAGACTGGCCCCGAGAGGGGTGTGGAGACCCTTTTTCAAGGGGGGCGGTAACAGAACGGGAACAATGGGGAACAGGTAAAGGGGAGGGCACAGCTGAGATACAATCCAATGAGGGAGTTTGGGAGGCGGGAGCTGTAACACAGAACCGAGGAAGAACCGAACTTAACAGAACTTTCCAGACCAAGGGGAAGAACAATCTTCAGGGTGCCACCCAGTGGGCTGCGGCTTATAATCAGGCTAAGCCACCCCCACAAGACGGCTTTGCAGGCACTGGGTAGCAGCCTTCTGATACTAAGAAGGAGATTGTGAAGACGATGTAAGGGACAATCCGAAGATCCCAGTCTGGCTCCCGACCACAGTGACCCGGAACCGAGATTGAGACCCCAGAAGGGCTTTGGGCAGGGGGGCTTTGGCCTGGCACTGGTCTGGCTGAAGTGAGCACTTGCCAAGCATTGTCTACAGGTGTGTTTGCCTCCAGCATTGTCTGAGAAACTGAGTACAGCCACAGGCAGCGAGGCCGCTCGACACGGACTGCACGCTTGCTGCTGCTTTGGCAAGCTCCCTGACAATAGTTGTGGTCTGGCCAAATGCCCCCCCCGGCTTTTGAAAGAGACTATAAACCAACTTTCGGGATTCACTACTTTTGAGATCTCCCCAGTGGATGAAGACGCATCCATTGGCCACCATACCAGGATAGGATCTCTGACTGATTTGGTAGCTATCGCCCACTTTTCCCCTTTTTTCTCTCTCTATCCTTTGTTTCCTGCATCTCTCCCTCTTAAATAAAGCAAAATCATATGGTTTTGGCACTATAAATAAAGTGCATTGTTGAAATCCTCAGCATTGGCTCTTGCACTCTGAGATCAATAAAAGAATCTATCACGATTCATGTTTGTTGGATCGTGACAGACGACGGAGCCCAGCTCTTCTCAACGGTGAGCTGAAGGAAGGTAAAAGAGGACATAAACCAAAGCAAGAGAGGTTCAGAACTGAGAGAAGAAGAAAAGTTTTCACCATGAAGACAGTCAACAGTCAAAGAGGTTGCTCAGAGTGACTGTGCAGTCTCCATCCTCTGAGATTTTCAAGACCAGACTGGCAGCCTGAGAACTGGAAGTTCTGAGCAGCCTGGTGTGATTTCACAGTTGACCATGCTTGGAGCAGGTTGAAAGAGAGACTTTTGAGCTCCCTTTGATTTTTAATAACCACATGATCCTATTGCTCTGTGTAACATAATCTAGTTTTATTTCAGCTTTGAGCTAGCAATTTTCAGTACTACTAATCTATGGAAATGCAATTTTGAGCAATAAATAGGAATTGCACAATTTCACATCAGAGACATAACTCCTGTCTTGATCTTTTACATGATAAAACACACCAAATTTCTTTTTGATGGGTAGAAAAAGTTGAATCTGGCATTTCTCTCGTAGTAGCTAAGGAAAACCAACATTTATACCTTTTTATTACCTTTAACAGACTACATTCTATGCACCAGTAACTATAGGGGTGGTCTGCCAGCCTGAATCAATGCTCACCAGCTGTAAAGGGGCCCCCACTTCAACTAGTCCCAATGGACTTAGGGACCTGGAGCTGTTACTGAAGGCACAGCAATGTTTGTGATATAAAGAGACTGTGTGCATAGTGCAAAGAAGCAGAAGTTTGACCAAAGCACCCACTGGAGGCTTCTACGTCACACCTTCAGCACCTGTGGAGGTCAGACAGATCCATCCTGAAGACCTACACAGAGCAACCTACAGGCATCTCAGGAGCTTCCCTGCACTGCATCTATTTCAACCTCCCTGGGTGAACTTCTGCATAAGAGAGAATCAGGTGTGGCAGCTCGATGGTCTCTGTGGACAATGGTGAAAACTTGTAGCATCCAGAGAACTGAATATAGGACTGCCTGCCATGTCAAAGGAAAAAACTCAAAACAGCAGAAAGCTCCTGCGCTCTAAAAAGTGTGTCTGTGGAGTACAGATATTCTCTCAAAGAGGCACATCTTTATATGGTAACTCGCAGGAAGGAGACTCTCCAAGATTATGAAACAGAGAGACAAACACAACGATTGCTTTATCTTGAAAAGCACTTGGAAAGTTTCCCTTGGGGAGACTGCAGTCAATTCATTTTTGTAGAGGAGAAAAGTTCCCCCCACTGGCAGGTAGACAGCTTATGCTTTAGCAAGGGAGAAGGGCATGCTGCTCACACGTATGCCACTAATTTGTTGTCAGGGAGAAAGGAGGTAATGAGGCTGGACAGGCTGTGTAAATACCAAAAGCCCAAAACCTAGCAAAGGAAGAATCAGAGGCACAGAAGGCAGAACAGAAAATACCAAGAGGATGTTATACTCGATACATATGAATTCTCCTAGGATCTTGTATTAGAAAGCATAAGATTATTTTACAAGAACAATAGGAAGAGTGAGGAGGCTGATGAGAAAATAAGGATTGGTTACAGGAGTATTTAGGGGACTGCAGGAATGGAGAAGGGACCAAGGTAGCGAATCACCCTCTTAGAAGAAGAGGGGGTGAGTAAAGAGAGAAAAGCACTTAGAAAAAACAAAATGAGGCAGGACAAGATCGGTGTTTGCACAAGTTTTTGAGGCAAGGGGAACAGCTTCTCTGCAGGAAAAAGTCTGTTTGCTGAATCCCTTTTATTTCAGCTGGGATCTGCTGGAGTCTATATAAGGGTGACACCACCTTAACACGGCCATTACCGCAGGCACAACACCTCCGCTCATCTGTGCAGCCAGAATGTTGGCTGAGTCCTGCAAACACTAATTACGTGGAGCAGCTCTCCTCGAGGACTTCAAGTCCAGGTCACATCTGGTTGGTAGAGCTACCCCAGGATACTGGAGCCAGCCCTGTTGTTACGGTACAGCATTGGGATTTTTCACATGGTCTACCCTAAATTCCCTCCAGAAAAGAGAGAGCTAATTTCTAGTTTTGTTATTGCATTACAGCATAGGATGAGTTGCTGCAGAAAATAAAATGACAATGTTTGGACACACCATTGCACACGAACTGCTCAAATACAGTCACTAGAGCTGGTCACACAAGGTGACAGCAAGAGCTGTGCTTGAGCAAGAGTACCAGGGGCTGGCAAAGGGAGCCCACAGCCCCCTCAGCTCCCTACCAGCAAACACAGAAGCAGGATAAGAGGAATCTGGTGGCTGGCACGGGGCAAAAAGGCAGCTCCTGGCTGGGGGAGAAATGTGTCTGAAGGGATTTCCCACAACTGTTTGAGGATGTGCCACGACACAGGGCAAAAATGGGAATGGTAGGAGGGTCAAGTGCCAGGCAAGTCACAGGGTACACATGGTGCCCCTGCTGCCTCAAAACTACTGCTGCAGAGCCTGACACAGGATTGCTGGGAAAAGAGCAGTAGTGGGGCACTGCTGAACTGTGCTCAACAACTCCCACCTCCACCAGCTTCCAATGCACGAAAGGCAAAGTCTGATTTTTGTCTTGTCAGTGATTTTGTCTCATCTTTTGTACAGCTCCAGATGCTCCTTAAAACAGAGCTAGTAGTATTTTTGCTTCCCATTTCAGTTATTTTAAAGTTTCCTTATTTTTAACAACCACTTCTTTAAAGTGAGATTTGAGTCTAAATGAGGACACAGCTGCTTCCTCCTCTTCCCTCATCTCTGCATTAGCTGCAGTTGGCAGTGAGCCTTGGAGCATTCTCATTTCTTCACATTAAATATTTTGGAAAACAGAGATTAGTCAGAGTTACCAAAGCCATGTTTTCAATAGCTCAGAGTTCAATAATTGACTTCCTTGAAATTTTCAACTGCTTCTAGTTACTTCTGAAGTCTCAGCCCACAAGACAGACAACAGCAGGAAACATACTTTTTTAAGGCTTAGCATGATGCTGCTGCTCCTTCTTTCCCATTTCATAACTGAAGAAATGAAGACTATCGATAGCTTGGCAGCAGTGTTTAGGGAGCCTGCCATGTGGAGCCCAGGCAGGAGTTCCTCGGGCTGAATGTCAGCATCCCACATCCTCCCAGTTTACACAAACAGCTCGTTTTGTCCTCCTGATCCACTGGACACCAAAGCACCCTCACCTCTAATGTCAGCGTTAGCATGGCTTTTTGGTCCAACACAGAGTTGAGGATGCCTACACCTACATCCTGGACTGAGAGATTTAAGATTGCTTTGGACAATCTCAATAACCATTTGATTTTGATTATAAACACACAGACCCACGCCATTTCTTGCTTGCTTTTTCACACATGCCTCTACTGTACACCAAAACAATCCTCCTCCTTTAGGTGTGATTACATAAAACAGTTTGCTCACATCTTTGACCCCAAAGTCTCTTCAAAACAAGAATAAAGCCAGCAAATACTGATAATATGCATCCAAAATCTTCATGGGATGGCTTTAGCTCAAATGTATCAAAAGGTATTAGAATATTCTTTACAAAACTTCAGTTTGTCCCATCAATTTTCTCCACTCCATCTTCAGTGGCACTGTAGAACAACCAGAGAGTTTCAGGGTGCCACGTATACTGACAGCAGCTCATTTCTTAGTATATTTTACATGCTGATTTACATTTTGAAAACACATGAGTGGATTTACTGAGAACATAAAGGTGTATGTAAAAGTCACACCTACCAAATGCACAGCAAAGTGGTATATGAGCAAAGATAGTATCATACATAAAATATTAATTATGTGTAGAGGTGTCTGAAAATTAAAAGTGTGTATTATAAACATTTAGACTTGGGAGAACAACAGACTAATCTGGTGCATTTAAAGCTGGAACAATGAGGTGTATTCTTTAATGCGATTGAGTCACAAAGTCCCAGGGATAATGGAGTAGATTATTAAATCATCTAGTAGCTGATCCTTGTTTAATGACCACATTTCACAAAATAAAAGAGGGACAACTAATATGCTGTTTCAGTGTCGCCTATACCCACAAGTGGCCACATGACCAGACCTACTACTACTGGAAAGAACTGTACAATATTATCATCAAATTGTAAGATCTAAGATTACAATTGTGACACAGAATGAAGTTCCACTTTTGGCAGCTTTTTAAACCTCATGAGTGATAAGTTATGTCTTTCTCTTGCCAGGATATAGTTGCTTAAAAATTCCCAGACAAGTGAAATACAATACTCAAATGCTTGAATGCTAAAGCACACATGTAAGGAAAGCACTGGGTACAAGTAAAATGTAGCAAATCATCTTTATTAATAAGTCTTTTTTTTTTATTCCCCTGTCCCCATTTTAAAGACCGATTTTTTTTAATGGCTGAAAAACAGAACTCAAAATGAAGAGCTAAAATACAAAACCTTTCAAGGCATAAACTATAATTACTCTGAAAAGAGTATTGCCCACTCTGAAAGAGCTGCGCTCTTAATTTAAATATCCAACACAGTAAAAAGTTAAACACAATTCCAATTACCTCTGCATTGCCATTTACAGGTAGCAAGCAGTTTTGGAATAACAATAATTTCATTCTCAAAATTTAAATGATTTCTAAATTAGACTCTGGAATCAGATACAGACCTGTTGAGGTAAAGTCTTTCTGAAGTACTCTCAGTCTATTAGCACTCTACTTAAATTACACTATGGGACGACTAAGTTAACTTGTTTTCATCAGAGCAAAGAAGCAGCCCTCAAAAGTCAGGAAGAGCCCAAAGGCAGTGTAAAGAAAGGCTGCCTCCTTTTAGCTCCTGCCTAGTGATATCCGTAAGCTTTTCCAGTCCAAACTGTAGAGGATAGCCCTCCAACAGTCTAAGAGGTGGCTCTTCTATCACACTCTGCTCCGAGAGGGCTCACAGGGGAGACACCAGAAGATTTAAGTGGTCTGTGAGTTCAGCTTTAAGCCCCACCTGACCAAGAAGCATGAGCTCAGCCCTGCACATCAGAATAAAGGAATAAAATCAAGCAGGCCTGTCCAAGCATGCAAACACAAACTACTCCTTCCAGAGTCAGGTGGCCTCAGACTTGGAGCAGGGCTGTAATACACATTCAAAGGCAATCAGAGAAAGCTGCATGTTTTACCCTGATCTCTGACTGCACATGCCTAAACACTCACTGGCAGCACTGGCAGGCCAACCAACAGTTCAGTTCAATAGCAAGAGGAGTTAAAAAAAAATTCAGTACTCCATGTGGAATCTCAAGCACAAGCAGCTTCCCACCTACCCTTGGAGTCACAGTGAACAAAACTGTCTCATTATCCTCCCATGCCTTACCCCACCTCCCATCTCTCAGTTCCAGGATATTCACCAAACAAAACATATACCTCATATTCCCAGAACTGCAGGAATAGAAAAATATTTGACATTTCAAACTTCCACCAAAGTTGCTTTAGTAAGTTACACATCAGATATTTCACTTTCCACAGCAGAAAACAGAAAATTCAATAATCAAAGTGGCTAAAAGTTGAAATAAGATGCTGTGAATCTGTTTGGCACAAACAGAGGTGCTGTCTTTGCTAAAGAGCAAATCTGTTGACATTGAATATTTTAACAGAGTGATCAGCTCCACAACTTGCAAGCTGCAACCACTTGCTGTTGTTCTCATCATTATGTCCAGCTCTGCCTGCATGATGTCTCCAACATAAGCGTTTCACAGCAAGAGCATGACTTTGGCTGCAACAAAAAGAAATCCACATATAACTGCAAAATGTTAAACACAGTTGGGCATGTGAGTGTAAACATCAACACCCAACGTAATTAGTACTCTTCAGTTAACACTACCAACTGAGGAAAAACTGACTTGTGATAACCAGCAGATATTAAGTTCTTACTAAGTAGGGTCATTAACACTAATGACATTTTATCCTCTCACTCATCAATAATTCAAACAGCTATTGATTTTCAGTTTTACCACATTAAGCTGGAGGTCGAGCATCTCAGTTACTTAGATATGACAGATTTCTGGCTTTTAGCCTGCAATTTCCTGTTATCTGGTGTCTCTTTCCCATTCACTTCAAGCACACACAGGCCAGAGTCACCATCAACTTCTATTTCTGTTACTATCAATGCCAGCGTGTGATACAAGATAGAGGAGAGTGCTTCAAGTGAAACATCCAAAGTCTCTCCACAGAGTCTCTCTAGCTGTCACTGCAGCAGCCCCGCATATAACTTGTCATTCTTTTGGTTTCTACTGGAAGCTGCTCCTGAAAGCTTGCTGTCATCCACTCCAAAATGTTTTGCCGATATAGACAGTGATCCTTTCCACTCTCTCTTCAGTGTTTCTATCATCGTATTTACGACTAAAAGTAAAGTTTTTTTATTTTTTTAAGTAAGGCCAGCAAAGAGTGATACTTCTCAAAGTATTTGCACAGCATGAAGTGTTTTTGGGTTTACCCAAAATACTCTGGTTTTTGTTCATATTTGTTGGGAGGTTTTTTTAATACATCTAAATAAACAGTATTTTTATTTCTGGGTTTTGCTTCAAGACATCTTTAGACTTTCAGGGATCAAACTTTTCCTAAAAGGATAACAAGTTTTGGTATAGAAATAAACTAGATTCATATATTTTATACTGTAAGAACAGAACTCCAGCACTGTTAGTCTGAAGAATAATATTTCATTGCTCCTAACTCACTTCAAAAGACATACCTGTCATCTATCTCAACACTTGCAGTCCAATCAGCCAGTACTGGTTCGTTCCCACTTCGCTTCCATGTGTACAAGATAATCTTCCCATTCTCTAAGCCTACTGCAACNTTACAGTCGTTAGCTCACTGAGGTCAGTTCTAATGCAGGATAGAAAGAACTAGCACTCAAGCACTGTTGCTGCACCTTGCCCTTCAAATCAGTATTTACTTTTCCATGAAAAAAATTAATACGCCACAATTTACAAAGCTGTTTCACAAAAAAATGAGCAAAGCAGAAACCTGCTGCATCTATTTGGTTAGGAAAAGATAAGCAGGTTATCACAACATCAGATCGGTCAACACTGTTGGAAGAATTAACGTGTTTCAGGTATGTTATGCCTCTCTCCCTCCCCTCTCCCACTTTCATTTTTCTCGTTACTGTTTGGAGAAGTCACCATACACCTGAATAGGGGGC
>WEIT01005222.1:7049-38151 GCA_013389985.1 Dryoscopus gambensis
ACACCACACCCTTCTCTGCCCCCCTCCCACCCCCAAGATGAAATGGCTTTTCTAGCTAAAAAATCTCCTGGTTCCTCAAGACTGATCTAGATCTTTTGCTTACCCAGTATTATACAATCCCTTAGGAAGCCTAAACAATTGTAGTACCCTCACTTTCAGCTTCAATTAGGAAACTTAAGTCAGATTGAAGAGTTCTTCCAAAAAAGTCTTCCCTGAAGGCAGGGCAAGAACCTGTTGTGAATAATTTTCCATTAGTTTAAATCAATCACAGAATCAACTGCTGATAAATATTTGCCAACTTTGCTTTCACTGTTGTTTTGACACATTAAAACTTGTTTCTACTTGTCTGGAGACTAGCCCTTAACTCTGCTTGCTCACCTAGTCATGTTAAAATTCCATTTTGATTCAGTAGTAGCTCAGATCAAACCAGAAGTCTTACCTCTTTCAAGAGCTTTCTTTCTGCAGAAAATAGGCAACTTTAATATATCAAGACTTAGCAAGACTAAAATCCCAAGAATTTCAAGAATGGTGCATTACCTTACAGTATACGTAGCCAATAATGCCAAAATTTGAAACAACACAGGTAGCTAAGTAAACTTTCATTCAACTGATGCTGAAGAAGCTCCAAGAAAAATAACAGTAGTTTTTACTTAGTGGAGAAATGAGGAAGCACATGAAAGTTGCACATCCCAAGATGTACATATATCAGTCTGTTTACTCAGTGCTCTGGGCTTCCACATAACCAGAGAACATACAGAAATAAATTACTAATTCAACTATTTTTAAAGCAAATGTTCACTAAAGTAATCAATACTTTCATGAACAAGTAGACCAGCTTCAAACACAGCTTCACATTCACATTTAGAGTCCTGAAAGCATCCTGCATAAAAAAAGAGAGGTACTCCTATGGATCAGCTATAGTATATAAAAATCTGTAACCTAGATGAACATTATTCCTTAAAGAATTGACATTCTGTAACTCTCCATATAATAATATGTTGGTTAAGCTTATGAAAACGTTTCTTGGTGATGAGAAGTTCTTTAGTTTTAGATTTGCCACAGAAAGCTGAATGAAAAATGACCTCAGCCCAGAATCTCCTCCATAAGGGGGGGTCAAGTAGCAGACACACAGACACAACAGTTGCCCTCACCAAGAACATACTGTTCCTGGCAACTAGTGTGACTTGAGGAATTCTCTAAACTAAATACTAATAAACTTGCTTTGACTTTGTCTTACATCAAGCATTATGCATGCCTGGCCTCCACAACAAACTACAGCGCAGTGCAAAACAGTTCAGCTGTTTTTGCCTTCAGTAAAGCTCAGCTGACCAAATTTCAGTTGCGTACCTCAAGCGCTTACACACAGGAGAAAAAGTCTTCACTACCTGAGCTCTAAGTTTTCCCCTTCCTCAACTGATAGAAGAGCTTGGGGTAACAACAGTACCACTTGGGAGAAAAAAAAAAAAAAAGGAAAGAAGCTTGGCAAATAGATTCTCCTAGAAAGAGGAAGGATTGGCTGCCAACAGCCCCAGCTCCAGGAGGAATACACTACAACATACAGAACTGGGCCAGAGCAAGATCTTGTCACTTCTACTAACCAACAAGAGGTGTCCAGGAGTGTGCTGTTAAAGGGCAGGGGGACAGTCGCTCGTCAGCGCGAGCTAAACAGGAATCAAAACCAGATCGATTACAGTAGATAATTCAACCCACAGGCTGACAAACTACTACAAGAATTCAAGTCAGTTTGTGTTCCTGTCACAATGCAGACAGTAATAATTTATGCTTTTCCTGGTACTTCATCCGGAACTTGATTCTTTCAAGCAAATCATCACGGAGCATTTACTCAAACCCATCAGCTACGTTTGTGAAGCCTGTATGAAGGGGGATGTGGGATGGGGAATAAATCTGAAAGGAGAGGGTGTGCCCAGACATGCATGGAGGCAGTCTAGAAGTGCTCTAATTAACTGAACATGATTTGATATCAGACAAAATGCAGCATCAGCATTCCAGCAGAAAAGCGTATTACATGGTCATGATTACCAGAGTCCCTGAAATTAAAAACCATACAAGGCATTTCATATGTTAATGCATTACACTACAACCAGTTTACTTGACCACGTCCTGGAACACAACACAATCACAGAAATAGTACTTTTTCAGCATATACACCTGAAGGCAGAGATGGCATCATCTGGGAGGGAGTCTACAGCAACCAGGCATCCCTCCCAACATGCTGTTCAGTGTTGCTCCATAAGAAAGCACTAGGAAAACACACAATGGTTCAGGTAATGCTGCATTTACACAGAATTGCAAATTTCAGAGCCCTCTGTGTTGCGTCAGTAATGTCACATTCTAATGTAAACTAGTCTATTGCCAAGCTTATTCAAACTATTATAGAGAGGATATGTTAAGCTCCTATAACAACTTCACACAAACATTTAGAACACTACAAGCACAATCTACTCCTAAAAGTGAATTGCATTAAGTTCTCATATGCTCATGGCATTGCTTGCTTCAGATTACACAGTATCAACAGGGAGTGTACTGTGAAGGTGTTTATAAAAGAACAAAAAAATGCAACAAACTACCAAACCAAAACCAAAACCACCCCACAGGGTAGCTAAGCAATAGATGTATGCTTTAGTCAAAGACATTTTAGAAGTCAAAAACCATGCTAGATACTTGAAACAGTAAGCAGAAATAATGTGCAAGTTATGTTTGCAAGCAATCACACAGGCAATGTTTGACTGAAGGAGTACTATGAATTCCAAAGGCATAAGCGATCAAGTTTTGCCTTCCACTTGGCTATTTGCTAGCCTGTTTCAAGAACGAAGCAGCGGCCTAACATAAAAGTTATAGTAAACAAGGAGCATGAATTTTAATCAGTTACATCTTGGCTCTAAGATATGGAAGAAGTAAAGTATAATGGCAGTCCTACTGCAGAAAGCAGACATCCAGAAGTTGCGCAAGAGGTGCTGATTTTCCATAAGATGTTCAAACCATAACACTACCATCAGACTACCCCAAAACTTGACAGCTGATCCTAACAACTACATCGACCCTGGCGGTTTGTCCTAGTAGTGGGTAAATGGTTGCCCGAGACAGCAATGCTAGTGCTTTCCCCAAACTCATAGCCTCCAGTGATTCACTCCTCAGTGTTGGTTCAATGCCAAGTTTCAAAGGCTTTTAGACACTTTTTTTGCCTTGCCCATAGTCATTGCTTTCCCAAGAGGAAAAGTCCTTATCTCTTTAATTACTTACAAACTCTGGCCATCCTTGTTGTCCTGTCTTTAAGGATATTATGCTGTTCTCTCCATCTTCAATTTCTGACTATTTGTAAGCACATAACACACAGAGATACTGCAACAGATTTATACAGAGTCTTAATAACACAGTTCTTCCTTTAATAATTGTCAATTTTTGAATTTTATTGTAAGGTAAGTTTTATGAGAACTCTGTATTCTGAAGTGCAAGACTGGTCCAGTGATTTTTTTAAAGAAGTAAATAAAGCCCATTTTTTACTTAGATAACCAAGATACTTAATAACATTGTCTAGAAATGACATCCGGTATTTTGGGTATTTGGAGGTACATGCAACCTCCTAGACCAGAGTGTTCTGCAAATGCACGTCTTTCCCTCCATGCTGTTTTACAGCAACTGCCAGGATGAAACTCACGTAAGTAACAGAGCGAAGCACACACCAGCCAGTGACAAACACCAGCTATTAACAAACTGCAAGTAAGCAAGTGTACTTTATTGTCTTGAGATTAAGTGCATAATCAAACAAAACCAAAGCTACCTATTTGAATGTGCAGATGAGAATAGCAATAAACCCCTCGCTCGAATAGTCCAGCACACTCTTATAACTTAATTGGACTCTCATTTGTAGCTTCATTAAGATAGCATTCATTGCTAAAAGTGTCACACTGCTCACAAGGTTTTCAAAGCATGGTGCAGCACACAACTGTGCACATGGTCAGTTATATACTTAGTTATAATTTGTTTAACCATTGCCATCATAAACAAAGCCTGTGCATGGTTTTCTGTAAGATCAACACTCAGCCCATTCCTCTTTAGGAACTTGCAAGAATGCCATTAAGTTCTTTCTTAGTAGTAAATTAGACATTACTTTTTCAGAATGATACTTTGGGGATTTTTTTTTTTGCTATTTTATTATAACTAAATTATTTAGCAAAAGCAAATGTTATTGTACAAGGAAGGATAAACTTTCAGGTCAAAATGAGAGGAAGGAGTTGGAACTTGAAAAAACAAACAGTGCATTTATTGTGGCACTTCCTTGGAAGGTCAAGGTTCAGGTCCTTCTTTTTGAAAGACTTGACTGAATAGGTAAGCACAAACAAGCCTGAGACTGTCAGAGCCTGATCTTCAACAATCCTTATCAGTGTTCAAGTTATTTCAATAGATAGGGATTACAAATCAGCTCACCTTCTCTGTTTCCTGGAATTCTGATAAACTGATTTTGTCAACTGCTACCATTTAAAGGGTACATTCATACATTTTGGTGTCTTGCAGCTATGAAACAGTGAGCCAGGATTATTCGCAGGAATTTTCCCTCTCACACTGAAATATTATCAGTGTAGGAAGAAAGGCAGAAATGTATTATGAAGAACAAAAACACTTTGTGAACTCCTGCTAGGTTTCCCCATCTGCTCACATAGACCAAATAAGGTTCGTGCTCTTCAAGAGTGCCCTCGAGTTTCAAGCTAGTCTTCAGATATCCAGCAATTTTCCTCATGCCTCTCATCATATGGTCTTGATCATAATTTCTCATTATTTGGCAAAATTTCAGCCATCAGCACCCCTGCTGCCCATTTGCCTTTAAACCAACTTCAGTCAAAATACAAGCTGTTCCAAACTAGCAGGTCAGTCCTCCCACCAACCTTTCTACTCTGCATTATATATTTCTCTTCTTTTACAGAGCTGTCAATCCTCTTAACTTACCCCATGTTCTTCTCTTCTCATCCTAGCTAAGTCAAATCTAGTAGAGGAGCAGGAAGCAGTGCAATAGTCATTACATCTTGGATTCTCAAGATGAACTGCAAAGTGTTTTTACTGGTGGCTTTATGGAGTTTTTGTTTTCTCTGTGTTTTTTTTTTTTTTTTTTAATTTGGGGTTTAAGTATCCTGACTATTTAAGAAATAATATTCAAGTGAAGACTGTCTGATGCTAATCTACTCTTGACTGACAAGCACACAGCTTTCACAAAACAGCAAGTACAAGAGGCAGAAATACTCTGCAGAAGCAACACCACATTGCAAAGGTGGTGGCTAAAATGCCAGTTGCAACCTTGGGGGGAAAAAAAATAACAACAAACTTGTTGTTTCCTAACAATAAGCCACAACTTGGCAGGTCAGAGTAGAAATGGCTTTAACCATTACCACAATGTGCCAGGCAGCATACACTGAGAGTTCTTAATGTTACGTGCTAACTTGAAACTTTTCGTGTTCCTGAACTTTTGATGAAGCACCTATGTCCACAGCCCTAGTGTGAGTACCATAGAACTTAGAGCTGACATGAGCAGTATTCTCAGTATGGACTGTATCAATGGAATCGGACAGTTAAGGACACAGACAGACTCATCCGCTCCCATGCACTGCATGTCCTTCAGATCTTCACCTAAAACTGAGAAGCCTTTTAGCATTTGGCTATATTTAACACAGACATTTGATATGAACTATGAGTTTACAAAGCATTTGGAGCACTCTCAACATAACCTGTAGAGAAGCAAGATACTGTAAGTACAGCAGTATCATTTAGTTCTAGTGGAATATTCTGTGCAATGAATCTGTAACTTGATTAATTTATATGAAAAAGCAGACCAAAATTGTCACTAATGACTGAAAGAGCAGCATCTTTGCCATGACACTGCTTTGCAGTAGAGATTGAACACTAACCAAGCCAGAAATTGAACCAACTTGCAGTTTTTGCAGACTCAAAAGTTGTTTGTTGTGCAGAAGTGGTCATTCATTCAGTAAAGACTACGGCCAGCCAAGAACAGTTTCCACTGACATTACAAGAAATTCTGCCACTGAGTTAGGGACTGCACTTTTGCACAGCAACATCATCACAGCAGAATTTAATTCTGAAGATGCTGCATTTGCCAATTAAAGAACAGTGCTTTTAGACTTAAAAAATATTTAAGGCTATTGATTCTATATAGTGAAAAAAAAAATCTAACAAAACTGCAATAAACTGGCTACAGGAACTAGTATTTTGGTAGCCAAATAGGAAGCACCACCAACCCAATGATTAGAAGTCCTAAAGGCCTAATGGTTGTTGAGGACTTTCAGCAAGTATTGCTGGATAGTAGTTTAAATCCCAACAGTTTTGCCAGTATTTCACCGGCAGTGTTGCAACAACTGGGATGGAGCAAGGAGGCAATTCAAAACCATTGTTCCAAATGTTGTAGACTCAGGCAAAAATAACCCAAATAAAACACATTTGGTTTATATTTAAAAGAAAATCTTGTTATTTTTCCTACAAAGGAAACCATTTCTTCAAATGAGATCAGTCCTGATACAAGAGTTGTATTCTTTCTACATTTTTTGGTTGTTTCCCTTTGGACTCAGAAGACAAAAGCCTCTGAATCCAAGAGGGACCAGCTCTGGAAACCTAAACACAGCACTGCACCTCTGCAACAGACAAATGGTAAGAAACATGCTGTGGCAGTTTTGCAGAACTGGTTAAAAAAAAACCAAAACAAAAAGCAACAGCTTGAATTATGCAACACTATTCGGTAGCAGGCTGCAGTCGGTGCTCTCTGGAAAACACGAGCTCACCGTGACACTTGACACAGCTCACGACAGGCTGCTTGCAGCCCCACGAGGGCTGAAATTCCACCAGGACCTGGATGGTGAAGGACTGAAAGGAAGGGCAAGCTAGGCACATGTTGCTTGAAAGACTGCCAGGGCAAGGTTACCCAAGGGATCCCCTGAGAGGACATGCAGGCTGCCAGTCATGCCCTGCAGTTTCTCCTTGGCTCTTTGGATGGGGCTCCGTTTGAGCCCTGAGCAGCAGAACTCCCAGAAAGGGAGGCTCTGCATCTGTGGGGCAACAGCAGGACTCAGAGCTCCTGTACAGAAATCATCCTGTCAGTCCATCTGAGATCCCACAAGAACGCTGCAGTCTAGCAACAAATTATAAATTACTTCCTTAAAACTCAAGTGGTGACAATCCATTATTTTAATATTTTTTAAATCAATTTGCTTAAAGTCAAGTATAGAATCCAAATGGTGCTTTTTACAGATACATGTTGTTTTACAGTATAGCCAAGTCTCTTCCAAAACTTTAATCAGAGAGCTAAAGGATGTTATAACTTCAAATGTAAAGTCCTTAAAAAGTTCTCCTCATTCAACTAATAGCTGACTTGACAACTTCCCACAAGAGTAAAGTGTATGTACATCATCACATCATTGCAGACACCCTGTAACTACAGTTACCTGTTATATGGGAACATTAGCCTTGATTTCAACTCAAGATTGACTAAAATAAATGCCACAGGCAGTGACAGAAGTGTTACACACCCAGTGCCACATCCATACTTGATGTTCCCCAGTGAGTTTCAGCTTCTGTGCAGACTACCATTACATGAGAGATATGCATAGCTAGAGGACACTGCGTGCTCTGGCACTGCCTCTGTGCTACCAAGCACAACCCTCTGGTTTTATAACAAACTAGATCATAACCTTTGAGTAGACAACCTAATAGGGCCTTATGATTAACAGGCAAAAACTGCCTCTCTCTTCCTCTGTCTGCTTTTTGAGAGTCAGCTTTGCCTTTTTTACAAGGACTGTTCACACATTAACTTATGCCATACAGCACCCTCAGTCAGGCAATTCACTTATATACATGGACTGGTCCTCTGCAGTCTTTAGGACTTGCTGCCATGTAAAAAACTACCCAGTCTACAATACCGCTCTCCTCACATTTAACTCCTGTGGCTTTGCCTTCACTGGCTTTATAAGCCTGATGGTGCAAAATTGCATACAAGCAGTGACGGTAGCATTATGATTTAGACGTCATCACTCTGACCTGGTACACTTTTAAGCAGTCACACTACAACCATACAGCCAGTCTTCTTAGCAGCAACCTATACAATACCATTTATTGAGCTAAAACACATTTAAGACATGCAAATCTGCAGCAGTAAAAAACTGGGAGAGCACAGATAAAGGAGCTTCTCAATAGTACTATCTAAAAAAAGTCTTAAGAGGAAAAAGATTACTGCAGCTTCTATAGATTCTGCACAGAGACAGGCAAAGATTCTATTTAAATGACACCTTTATATTCTTACAGTCAAAACTCAAAGCTTCCCTGGCTCAAAACTGTAGAGAGCAACAGGGTTTAAAGCATCGCTATGCACAAGTTTCTCCAAAGCTGTGCTTTCCAGGCTGTTCATCCAAGGACATAATATATATTCATCATTAACTGAGACAGAACATTACTTCTTGGATTTATGTTGGTCACAGACCTCCATTATTTAGTTCTGCTAAGTACCAGCACCAAATGGCAGCTTCTGGGTCAAACAGTCACTTAACACTAGGGAAATCTATGAAACTATCATCCATATCAAAGGCAAGTCAGAAATACTTTGATAAGGCAAGTATTTCACCACTTAGCAGTGCAGGTGGAAAGCTCCTACACAGGGCTAACCCGAAGAAGCATACTTGAGTAACTTCATATAGCTGACATTAGTTTGGAACACAGATAAGAAACTCCTGCATCTCAGCTTAAAGAAGCAAGAAAACAATTCTCACACATGGCCATGTATTTGGGCTTCACATTGCATAGGTAGGGGGTGTTACAGAATGAGGAAGAAACACTGTTCAAAAAAAATAAACAAAAATCTGATGCTCAAGTACCTAGTAAAAGTTAATTAAACTTGCACAACCAAATACTGTTCTGTGAAGGGTAACCAACTTCCTTTTGAAAGTAATCTGTTTGTTCAAGTTTGCATGACAGAATTATTTCCTCTACCAGCAGCAAGTCCAACAAAGCTAGTTTCTAAATTTCCATCTAGAAATCCACCAATTCATAGTGCGCAAACAAGGATCCTCATGTCCTGCTCAATCAGGACTCTGCATGCACAGCTTGTTGATACTTCTCTGGTAAATGAAATCCCAGAATGCTGCAGCTGCCTGAATAGAGAAGAGTTGCCTACGCAGGGGCAAGGAAAAAAAACCCAAACCAACAACAACAACAAAATAAAGAAAAAAAAAAAAAACCAAACCACAATGCATACCCAGTGCTGAGTAATCCTAAAAAATAAATAGGGAGAAAAGTCATTAAGCTTCTCCTACTAGGAAAACACATAGCCCTAACTGCCAAAAGCTGAGGAAAAAAAAAGGTGAGCTGAGCTGAGCAGAACATCCAGGAGAATCCACAAGATCCACTGGATCTCTCATTTCTGTTTCTCTGATTTTACAGACTATTTGAGAGTGCTTTCTCCATCCTTCATCAGGTAGTGTGGGAATGTTCCTGGAAAAGGAGGCTATTCATCAGGCTACCCTGATATTTTCCCTTCAGATCCACCACTGGGGTTCTGCTCTCTCTGAGCCAAATTAAACATACCAGAGGTGTTTTCACAAGCCATTTGGGTAGTATGCTGCTCAGAAGTGTCAACTACAAGCAATTAATGCTGCATTAGGAACTTTCTCCAGAGGAAATTGCTTCACAAGAAGCAGGGGTAGAAGGGATTGGCACCTGGAAACTCCATCCTCTGGAAAGTCCAGCCACAGCAAAGCCTTCAGGACTGCAAAGAAGTATTTGGTGGTTAGATTTAAAATTGTTCAAAAATTTGCTGAAAGAAGTAACACGGAACAGTAGCCTGCAAAATACTTCTAGGAATAGAGTGGTGACAATAAGATTCCTTGGGCTGAATTTCTTCCATCTACAAGTTGTTCCTAATCAAGGAAGTTCCCAGTCAAAACTAGGTATGCCAGAAGTCAGAAGAGAGGACAGTACCCAGGAACTGGAACACTTGTCACACAGGAGGCCAAGGTTCAATCTGTGGGCAAGTACCAAGTGCTCAAGTCAGTCCTGCTCTTCTGATCTTGCACATGACAGACTGACTGGTGCCCCAAGTACTTCATTTCTGACCACTGATAAGAGTTTTTAAGAAAAAAACGATTTTTTTTTAAATCAGAAAGGAGAAAAGTATGTTTCTTAAATGATCCCATAACAGGTAAACAACCTCTACCTAGGCAGACATACTGGTCTAAAAATCAAGTTGTGTGTCAGACAATCAAGACTTCCACAACAGAAATTGTTAGACTGAGTCCTTTGACTATTTTCTTCACAAATCATTGCAATACAGAGAATGGCAGGTGTGAAAGGTAGCAAAAGCAAATGTTTTCATAATATTAAACTATACTAAAGTTTCCTGAACTATTTCACAAAATTTTCCTCTCCCCACCCAAGGCAGAAGCAAGAGCAACTGTCTGCTTAAACTTCCAGTTTCTAAAAGTTTTAAGTCCTACCAGTTTACCACCTGTCTCTGTCTTTACTGTCACACCAAAACTGATGTGTGTTTCTCCCCACCATGTCCCTGACTTCCAAGCTCACATAACAAGATTGAGTATTTGGAGTTTTCAATTATTCCCATCCACATTTCAAATTAAAAGTTGGCTCCTAACAAATTTAAGTGCCGTGGACAAGCTCCATTCATTCCTAAAAATTATTTCGATATACAAACCTGCAATTCCATATACTATAAAGAAACTGCAATTTCACAGAGCAGGTAGTATTACAAACCAAATCCAAGCCAATCACGTGCTATAGCAGAGAGGCTGGAAACTCTTATGACAATGCTTACTATCTCCAATATACTTGAGAGATTCCCACAGACTGCACTGAAAGAGCAAAGAGCCTCACACATAGAGAATAAAGTGGCATTCATATATCAACAAGCTAGGAAGCATGTTTTAGTTTAAGCAGAGTAATCTTTACTAACACAAGAACACTGCTGCCATCAGTGCCTTCTCCTGTTCACTTCTGTGTACTAGCTTAGCAGCCAATTTTTACATCTTTGTCCTATCACACGGTTCAGTTATTTTGCATAGAATGGACTGAACACAAGAAACAGCACTGTTACACTGTGCTTACTTCAACAAGCCTGTTCAGCATTAGACTCCACATGCAGAAATAAAATAGAATAAACCTCAGTATTCAGGTTTATTTGTATATCAGTATCTGTATGTTGCTTATATGACCACACAATGGAAAAATACATTTTAAAAGCTGTTTGACAAAACAATCACAAGTCTTATCACAGCCACTGATTCAGTGCAATAATACACTGGAGCTTGCAGTTAGGTTAACTTGATGAATCAGATGCCTATCTGTACCTTTATCTTTGATATAAAGTGTAACTCATTTATAAGCTACAAGGACAAAATACAATTCTAGGATTTAACTATAAAATACTCACTCTTTAAATAACACAAAAAAAATTTACTAAGATGCCTGTTAAGTTTTCAACATCAAATGTATGTAAATCAACAGTTAGATCAGTGACTAATTTAATCAGTGGATAAATCCCAAACCAACCAAGGTGAATTGATTCTATTCTGAATCAAACTATGTAATACAAAGCCAAAGTCAGGTTCTGCTAACTGAAATTGCAGCACCAGAACCATGAGCAGAAGTCTGTATTTGCATAGACTCACCCCATGGCCTGGGCAGATCCATCTTGCATGTGCCTAGAAGGTCAATACATTCAAAATGTTAACTATGGGAGGGGAAACCAAATATCAACTTAGAGAACATTCCTGTGGTCTCACCACCAGACTTCTTTCAAATTGAGGCTGCCAAGTTTCATGTCTCTCATATTACATGAACTATAGGAGTTTGACAGCCCTGGCATGACATTCCATCTCTCTGTCAAGATGCACAGAGCCAGCTGAGGTCCAGGAAAGTTGACAGCTTCTCCAACACAAGAGGAACCACCTAAGCAGATTTAACAACCAAGCAGATGTAGCTGCAGCAATCACAACTGCACTCTGACTTGAAAAGTAACAACTACAAATAGTATCAGCAGGATGATGGGACATCCCAATACCAGACTCTCCTGACTGCAGGCTGCCACATCTTTCCCACAGTTACAATAAACCTCAGCAAGTTCACACGCTCTAGATGCTTGGGCAAATCCAAACGTTCTGGTCAACACAGGAAGAAAAGTAAAGGCTCCTTCTGGAAAAGGGTGTCTGAATGAAAGTCCCCACTCACAGGAGAATGGCAAAACTGGCTTTTAGACTGCTGACTTGGGGGCGAAGAGTTAGAGGTGAGTGGGAGTCACAAGAACACTTTTTGCTTAATAACCTACCATATTCAGAAAGAAACAAGATGCCAGTACTGTCATGCTTATTTAGAAAGAATATATACAGAGAAATACCAGTCACTAGCTGCTTCTGACAGAAGGTACTTGCAGACTTTCAGGTATTGGTTGAGTGCTTTAGTGGCAACAGTGTATTTCTCACACAGAAGAAAATTCAGCCACTGTTCTGATGCAAATACAAATCACCTGCTTGCACTACCTAAGGCCTCATGGGTAAATCAGAATCAAGTTGAAAGCTGGAAGTCAGGAGGTCTCACTTGCAAGACAACTGGGCACATTTGCTTTACAAGCACATGAATGAGTTGTCACAGACAGCTTCATCTACAGCAGAGTGACCAGTAACAGGACAAGATGCACAGGAATCACATAATTCTGGCCAACAATTGGTACTATGCAAGCACTTCAGATCCCACGCTCCCTCAGATCATAGTAGTGATCGAAGCTTGTGGACCCCACTACTGCCTCCACAGCCTGCACTCCCCTTCACTCCATCTGCTGAGGAAATGATCTGTCTTGGAGAGAAATGAAAAGCAGCACGTTACTGAACAGTGACAATGGTTTCCCCTTTTCAGTTTGAAAAATGTATCTGTGCTTACACACAGAAAGGGGTTTCAGTCAGAGTCCACAACGGTTTTGTTAAACATTTAAGCAGATTAAGCTTAATGCACTTTTCCAGACCTTTTGGCCAGAGATGTTAGCCCACTGTGCTACAGGCGAAATCTGCCTGGCTGTGACGGACACCTGATACTGAGCACCAGCTTCCACTTCGACTGTTCAAGTGTTTAAGACACTATTCCTCGCATACACACACTTTCTTGCATGAACTCTTCACCTTTCAGTATCAATCAGATAAAGACATTTTATTAAGAAAAATCTTAAGCTTTTTGGAAAAAATGTTGCTACAAGTCCTACTCTATGACAACAGAAAGCCACAGGTGAAGATGTGAGGTATAGAAATGCAGGCACAAAACTAATTCCTCCTCTACCATTCAGGGTAAGAATGGGAAAATGCTGAAAATAGATACTACTCTTAAAAAGTTGGTAATGTTGGTAAATAACTTAAAAAAGAGAATCATACATTTAAGATATTATCACTGCACTACAATCCTTCAAAAGCTACTTCCAGGATTTCTTTAGAAATAATTAGTACTTTTATCTAACAGAGACCCATATGCAGACTGCTGCATCCAGTCTTTCCTCCTGCAGAGTTTGGGGTTTTTTACTCTTCTTCCTGAAACAATCATAGTAGAGCTAAAACTTAAGGTGAAGCTGTGGCTACTTGCTTGCTTGACAAAACCCCTGAATCACCAAAGGACTGAGGCAACAAGAGACAGCCAGCCCGCTATCACTCAAACTATGAATTTTTACACAGTCACTGATTTGCTTACCCCTGATGTTAAACTCTGTCCTTGAGCACAGGATGCTTGTTTGTAGGTTAAGTTATTCCTGCCTACAAACAAAATATTTATTACAATTCAATAATACATTCAAGTCAGTAACTGTGTTGGCTTGAATACATCTTGCAATAATAATTTCCTCTTTTTTTCCCCCATTCTAGGTTTAGTTCTTCCCCCCTTCCATAGAGAATAACAAATTTCATTTCCTTACTCACCTTTAAAGGTTTGATTGATATTTCCTTTTAATTTAGAAATCAAATACTGGCAGATCCTGTTTCAGTATTTTAGCTTAGCTAAAGATAGCAGGATCAGAAAAGATCAGACCAGACAGAAAAGCAGCACCTTAGCATGCAAAGATCAATGATCACTTCAGATACTGAGAATACCAAAAAACTCACTAAGTAGAGGCTCTTTATCATCCCCAACCTCCATTTTAAGAACTGTAACTTGACTGTTCTTTCTAAACTTCTAATAGAAAATGGCATATTATACTAGTTTTGCCAACACATCAACCAGCCTTCCAGGAAATAATGTCTCAGCAACATATGGAAACTACTTGAAGTGGGTTGTTTGGCATTTGTCTCCCAGCCTGGCATGTTTTTAGCCATAATTGTGGAAGCCACTAACACTTCTGTTTTAGCTGTAAAATTTAAAACACCAGGAACATTAAATCAACGACAGTACATGCTTATTATTCAATACAAGCCACCAAACCTAATTCACAAATATTACCACCTTCTATGTAATTTTTACAACTAAAAGATTTACTTTGAAACACTTTTAAGCAAACAGCTTCAGAAAATGCTAATAATCTTTTCAACCTCTAAGCAGTAAAGAATAAACTGTAAGTGCCACATATAAAAGCATGTTTCTATGTTTATGGAACAGACAACTTCAGGTAATAAATCTGGAAAGTTATTTGGTGTATAACAGCAACTTACACTAAGGCACAGTGGAAAGAAACATACCCCACAAACTACTTATGATAGTCAAAACACAAGCCTTTTTTAAAAGAGACAAGTCAAGGCTGAGTTATATTAGTCATCAAAAGCTCTCCTCAGTAACGTACAGCAGAGCACAAGTGATCAGTGACAGCAAGGGAAGAAGAAAAACCAAAGCAAAACAAAACCATAGAAGTCAGACTACTAAGAGTCCTCTCATGAGATTTCAACTTTCAAAGATCTGTTCAGCCACTCAGCAATGAAAGGCTCAGGCTGAGGAATTTTCCTTAGATGCTCTGCCAGCACTGCATCAAAAGCTCCCTGCATGCTACCAACACATCCAGAGAGAAGGTTTGACAAGGACTTCACAAGTTTGACAAATGATATTTGCAAAGAAGTCTTTTCTGTGACACTTCAGATCACGTTCACAGCGAGGGACAAAACCTCTAGTTAACAAAGTAAGCACACCTTTGCCTGGCCAGGTCTGAAGTAAGAGGAGGATAGACTTACTGAACTCACTTTTTTGCAACTGAGGAACTCATAAGACTTTAAACCACGAACTGCTGTTTTCATAAAGCTGTGGGCTACCACAACTCAAATACGGTCAGGCTAAAAAGCTACTTCAGAGCAATTGCTGTGCCCAGGACTTCCTGGAGCCCAGTGTCATGAGTGCTGTCTGCACAGGGCTCCACAAGGTGCTGAGTGCCCACAGCATAGAGGTGCTGCGATGGCGAAACACTGACCCTGTGCTCCAGGTCACGGAGAAATACACACACACACACACACACACACACACACCCCCCCACAAGGTCGTGTTTCCCGCATTGTCACTGTCCTTCCCCTGTGCATCACAAATTACAAAATACAGCTCCCTGGAAGAGAACTTTATACTGAAGAGTCTGCAGAGCAGCTTGGCTACATATAATCTTAGCCTACCTTCAGACAGCCTGAGAAAAGAACAGTTGTTTGGAAAAGTCATATTGCAACACATCAAACAATTATTCACTTCTGCCCTACGGAACTAACAGTTCTCCCCCACCTTTTTTAAGTGACATGAACTGCAATCTCTTAACTCTTGTCTCCTACAGGCAAGGAAAGATGAATATGGTGCTTCCAAAACACGGAAGACTTTCCTTTACTCAGTTAATTTAACCACATCATAGCATTAACCTGGAAGTGTATAACTTCCTGCTACACCTATTTACTCTAGGCTTCTAAATTAATTCAGCATGGCAGGAAAAGTGGGAAGAAAAAATCAAAAGGAAAACTAGAATACATTCGTTATGTGAAACAGTGTTAAAGTTACTTCCACCCTCTGAAAATATTTCTTTCCTCAGGGAATAAGAGTTGCAATAAATACAAACAAGTACATTTTTTAAAAGTCAATTTAAATATGAAATTATCATAGTTATATTAAACTCCACTGTAACATATTCATAATTTAAATTAAGCCATTTGAGTAGTATGTGCTCACTGACAATGTTTTAAACACAGACAAACCACTACCTTTGGGTACACAGAGTTGAAGATTTAAACATTTCACAATAATTACTCTTTTTGAGTGAGAACTTTTTCTGCATTAATTTAATTTATTCAGTTCAATGACTGGGTTTTCAAGCTATAAGGAATGAAGTCAATTGAAATCTCTTTAAAAATCACAAAATTAAACACTTTTTAAAAAAAAAAACAAACAACAACCTTCAATAGTTCAGAAGAAAAGTTATGAATCTAAGGTATCCAGTGCATAACGTGCATCCAGTTGATGATACAAAAATATTACAAGAAACGATGCAGTTATCTTTAATTATAAGTGAGAATGGATAATGCACCATTATGGAAGAAGGCATAAAGCATCAACTCACTCTTTCCCCTACACAGAAATATGTGACAACAGTTATGCTACTAAGACATCCTTTTAGCAATAGAGGCTAAATGAATGATTGCTCTCAGAAGAGGAAACAACTCAGCTATCCCACGTTCTTAGATAACAACCTCTCTATACCAATGAGCATTGTAGCATTTAAGTTCTTCAAGGTGTCAAACTTATTTGGCAAATCCAATTTTCTTTCTGCTTTGCAAAACTGAAGTGGATGGCAATAGGCTTTGAACTCTGCCTAACCCATACCATACTACAGCTCCATAGAGTTACCAGTGGAAGAGCCAAGACTTTGGCACTACACAGTTTGTCACTGAGATCCCATCTCATGGCCTCAAATACTGACTACCAGTTCATTGCACTTACCATCAGAAAAACACTACATCAGAAAATTAACAGAAAAGTAGAGAGCTGACCACCTGCAAAATAGGAATAGCTATCTGCAGGCTATTAATCATCAAGCCATCATAGCTATCTGCAGGCTATTAATCATCAAGGCTAAGATAATTGGGATTATTTAGCCTGGAAAAGAGAAGGCTTCAGGGTGACCTAATTGCAGCCTTCCATTACCTGAAGAGAGCCTACCAGAAAGATGGAAACTATTTACAAGAGCATGTAGAGAGAGGACAATAGGGAATGGTTACAAACTGAAAGACAGTAAGTTTAGATTAGATATTAGGAAGAAATTATTTATTATGAGGGTGGTGAGGCACTGGAAGAGGTTGCCCAGAGATGTGGATGCACCATCCCTGGAAACATTCAAGGCCAGGTTGGATGGGGCTTTGAGCAACCTCGTCTAATGGAACATATTCCTGCTCATGCCAGGGGGGTTGGAACTGGATAACCTTTAAGGTCCCTTCCAACCCAGGCCATTCGATGACCTCTTCAAGAAAAATAAAAACAACACACAAAAATCTGAAGAAACTAAAGCAGTAAGTATATATATATATTGGCTGGAAGGATACTCAGTCTGAAGCACCACAAGCATTCTGCATTCAGAATCACTGGGTGGTAAACCCTGCTGCTGCTCAGCTGGCACAAAGGACAAGGCAAGGTATGTTAACCATAGCCATCTAACAACCATGTGCTAACACCACCCCCAAAACAAAATCAGCACCAGCTGAAGCTTGCACACACAGGCCCTTTGTCCCCTGCTGTGCCAAGCCTGCCATCACCTCATCATCACCTGACTTTACCGAGGCCATATTTGACCTNCCTAGTTGAACTTGTTATGAGTTGATTATGACTTTTAGAATTTCTTAAAAGTTGCTCTTTAAGGTTACTCAGCACTGAGCTCTGGACTGATGTTCTACTTCACTAGTCCCCATTTTGCCCATAACAATCTCCCTCATGGAGAGGAACATACTTTCACTCTATTTAAATGCAGCCCAAATATCTCTCTGTAAAAATGCGATTACCAACAACCTGCCCTCCTTCTCCTCTCCCTTCAAAACAGATCCAAATTTATCTTCTGTTTGACCCATCCATTCGTATTTTGTAAACTGATTAAGTCTGCAATCTGCATGCTTTCCTGAACAGGAAATTCTAATTTCCTGCCTACCACTTTTGACTGCTAGTGTGTTCCCTAGAGAAAAGTTTTCCTAGACTAAGGATGCTAAAGAGTGCTGCTGGAGCAAGGTGACTACACATGGCAGCACCAGGCACAGATCACTGTAATCTTCTGAGAGTTAAGCTGACAATTTGAACACATTGTTCTCCTTCATCTAACTGAACACGCAAGGGGTAGAAAAGAGCCTTTTTCTTCAGAAGTAAGATTTTAAAATTTCATCTTAAAGGCTCCAACTAAAAGTTTTCTAGCGGAGGTATTTAATGTGTTATTTCTTTAATGAAACAGAGATTGTCCTTTTATTACCCCTCTATAAAGCACTCAAGAGTAAACTTTTCTTTGGTTTGATCTTCCCTTTACCTCCAAACCACCAGCAGGAAGAGGCTGGTCAACCAAAAGCAGTCTATCTGTCCTCCCTTCCTGAAATGGCCCATGAAACAGTTATTTAAGTGGAATTTTTTTTCATTTATAACGAAATCAGCAAATATATTAAACAATCATAAAATCATCTCCAGCTACTTACACAGATGATGTAAAAGAATAAGTAGTTCATATCAGTTTTAGAGTTGTAGCATTCGCGTGGAGGATACTTTTTGGTACTGTGCAGATTTCCTAACCATTTATGAGGGGACCCTCCTTTGGTTCACATAATCATTGTATGTGATGTATGAATTCTGTACTGGCCATTTGCAGTATCATTCCTTCTTTAGGGTGCAAACATGAGCTCAAGCAAATACCTAACACTGGCCCAGACAATGTCACTTCTGTGCTGTAGTATAAAGACCACATGACTTAACCAGAGTTAAGCAAAACATTAGCTTGTCTGGAAGTTGTTGCTGCCTCAAATACTTCTTTCATAGGTTTGGAGTTATGGGATCTATAATTATTTTCATTAAGAGGTCCTAAGTGTGAGGTTTCACATCTATACATTTTGAAAAATTCACATACCTGTTTAACTTGAGCATGAGATTTGTATAAGAAAGCAAGATGAGGAAAGAAGATTGTCTCCCTTGTCCAGCCCAGCTTCCCTTAGCATGCCTTGCACACTGCTTCATTCTCTCAGCTACTGAGATCATGCAGTCACCAGTGTAGAATGTGAAGAAAACAAGAAAGCCCTTTGGATACTTGGCAGAAAACCTGGGTTTTCATCATCTGGCACGAGAGGCAGAAAATGCTCCCCTGGGTGGGATGCTTCTAGCAAAGTTCTTGGTAAGCTTAAGGTTAGAATCTGACTGGATTAGAAATGGAGTCTCAGGATCAAAGCTCCCACCTCTCTTCCAGACACTGGCAACCAAGTCCTCTGGATTAAGGTAGAGAGCCCTAGAGATGTGAAAAATGCCAGGTACGCTTGCTCTTGCCTTTCTTCTTTAACTTCTTCCATTTCAAGTCCAACATATCAAGACTCCCAAAGCAAGCTGGAGCTTTACACACATCAAACCTTCGCTTGACCCTTATGTTCCAACCCAAAGAAGGAAAACTAAAAATAAAATCATCTGAATTTAGCAAGTTACCCAGTTTTCAACAATTCCTTCATGCAGATCAGTGTCCTTTAGGACTATTTTTACTACACTGCACTAGAACTTGTTTATACTGGACTTTGACCCCCAGACAAGTGCTACCATTTAGCCTAAGAACTTCTGTAAAAAGTTCCAATAACATCTATAAAAATTCCCCTCGACTATAAAGAAAAAATCAGACAGATATTCCTCCTTTAGGATACCCCTGTTCAGGATTAGCATTAAACTATAATCTTTCAATTTACCAGATCACTGCACTATTGAGTAATTTATTTTTTTGGCTACCCAGGGAGCTGTTTGAGTTTCAGGGTTAAGCACATTCTGTTCCACTAAAATGGCAACATTCCAACTCCATTTAAATATTTAAACATTAACCTCAAAGCCACTGGTTTGTAGAAAGGCAGCCGTTAATCCAGAGATTAAATTATTCTCCAGGCAGTATCATTGAGAACAAAGGCCATTCTGCCTCTTTCTGAAAGTGAATTCTGGAAGAGCTGAAGAGCATGGAAAAGATATTACAGTACTCATAATGACTTCAATGACAGACTTTTTTGCAAGAATGGACAGACACACATTATTTGACATTTTCCCTTTTGACACTACAGATTCATTTTCTGTGTTTAAAAATGCTACTCTTTTGCTGAATGAAAAAACGCAGGGTTGCAACTTTTACTCTTAATAGACTGTATGATTATTGAGTTATGCAATGTTATTTTGAGGCACAAAGTAAGATGAATTTGCCATCTAAGACTTCTCTAAAGCAAAAACAGGAAAGGAAACATACACTGAAAGGCTATTAACCGTTAAAGAGATTCAAGGACCTGCCCCTTTGTACACTGTTGCAAGTGTTCACTCATAAGTAAATAGAAATGGGATAGACATGAATACTGCACTTTTAAATGGCTTTTTTTTGGAGGGGAGCGGGTAGAAGATCATCCCAAGAAGTGCAGGGAAGGAGACAGCCCACCACTTTTGCAACTGTTCTTTAAGCCACCTTCTGCTACTTGCAGACCATGATTAGTCCTGGAGATGGGAGAAACCTACTTCTCTACAGCATATAACTGTATTTACATTTGACAACCACAAACCTCCTTTTATATGAAACCATTCACTAGCAAAACAAAACCATCATCAACCAGCCATCAAGAACACACTGCAACTCATTTTTTTTCCTAGAATCATCTTCCGTCCCAGTTTTTTTAAGAAAAAATTCTAGGCTGCCCTTCTACAGGAAGCTTGCATTCTCTGCGTTTATAAATAAGCAAGTAGTTTGTAACAGTAGCTTTATTCTGACACCAATCAGATAGAAACATGCACTAAATATAACTTACACAGATACTATGAATGACCTCTACAGAACCAGACTTCTTTTAACAATGATATGCATCCCATTACAGATTAGAGAACAGAAATACTGATCTCAAAGTCTGTCACACAGTTTCTACATGGCCTTCAATAAGAAAGCTAAACAATTGAAAAGATCTGAAAGCCTGTGATGGAGTGACCTTGTAGAAGACAAAGCTTTCCTGCTCACTTTGCACTGAAAATAGCCCATTGCAGGGGAAAAGACACCCCAACCACACAGGCTTACTATATTTAGGTGACACCTTACCAACAGGGCACCCCCTAGGAGAGTAAATGCTGGAGGCATGCCCACAAGCCAAACTACACGACTGAAGTGTCAAATGTTCTGCTGGAAGGGCTGCTCTAACCACTGCAGTTTCTTACCTTCACTCTCCTCAGTTGTGAGGACGTTACAGTCGCTCCCTTCATGGCTCCACAGTGCTTATTTTGTCTGAAAAGTGCATTTTTTACAAATGTGTGTTTGTGACTACACACTGTTGTAGAGTAAGGCTTACACACGTGACCTGTGTGACGCCAGAGTTCAGCTTACATGAGACACTGCAATAAAGATAGCTGGGCACAAAGGGAAGAATTACAATGCTGATCGCCACTAGGTTGGGTCAGGTGGAAAAAGCCGAACGCTGAAAAACATCCAGAGACCCCAACTAACACAGCATGCACCACTGCCTCATGCTTGAAGCACTTGGCCAACAGTTGTCTGGGCAAGCAGGGAAGCTACTAGTCCAATACAAGAACGAAATACATGCTCAATATTTTTCTTCTTAAAGTAATGGCTAAAGCTGCAATACATCTTTCAGCAGAGGCAGCTTTTAGCAAGGCTTCAGAAGGTCTAATGATACAGCCTCTGCATGTAGGAAACTGAAGACAGCTCCTATTCAATTATCACCTTGCAATTAAGGTATTAAATGAACTACCAGCTCAAGCTGGCTGAAGTTTGGAACCAGACTTACTAACTTCTTAAGTGCTGAGATGCAGCTTGATTAAAGCAGGGAAGCAAAAATAAATACTAGTTATACCTAATACAACTATTATGAAACCTGTGAGAAATTTGTAACACAGAAGACCGACTTTATGCTATTTGACTTTGAAGCCCACTTGCTGAGCAGCAGGACATTTTATAACACAAAATCTATGGCACACAAACCCAAAAAAGTTCAGGACAAGGAAAGAAAGGTAAAGATGAGTCCTCACCACATACAGAAACTGCTCAGATACCTTGATCTGTCTGCTTGTGCAATAAGGTAGAAGCAAGCTTTTACCACAAGCAGTATACATAACAAAGTGGATATCCAAAAGGATGTCCAATCTCCTGAGAACACTGCCAAGCTCACAAGGTTTGTACTACCTGCTACTAGAATATAAAGGATCTACAGAGCACAAAGAATCCTTAGGTGAAGCAGTGGTCTGCACAACTCCAAATCAGAAGCTATTCATTAGATGAGAGCAGAGCAAGAACATTCATTCTGTTACTACAGATTCAAGCACGCTAAAGTAGGTGAGCTTCCCAGCTGCTTGGCAAGCCTCTGCCGTCCTTCCAGGCAGATACTGAGAGTGCAAACACCTAAAGGCATCCAGCTGCCCAAGGCCACCAACCTATGCCGACTGCAGAACCAGCCATTATTATCTCCTGGCATCAAGGCTCTGGCTGATTATAATACTGTGACAGGAGACAACACCCAGACAGTTCAGTTTCATAATACTCAACTATAACAATTCCACAACAGGTCCTATGAACTGTTTATGATAATGAAACAAAGCAGAGGAAACACAGATGCACTACAGGGAACATCTGTAGTTTTGAGATGCTTCTATACCGAGACACAAGTAAGCATGCAAACAGACCAAAATATCTGAGGAATTCCTTTCATTTAGGGAAAGCTTGCAAAGGAACAACTCCAGCAATCCACCTGTAGATGCAAAAATTTGATTACCTGAAACTCAGAAACAAATAAAATGACCCTCACAGCATCAAAAAAAGCACATGGTAAGTAAGTTCGTTCCTATGTGATATAAGAATAATTGTCAGACAATTCTGGCAATAAATTCATTAAATTGAGTCACATGTTATAACACATATGAACTACAAATCATACCAACAGATTTTCTTTCAACAGCTTCAGGCTACTGATGGCAGCTGCTGCTAACACAGACCTGAAAAATACAAGATTTCACAGACAATAAAAACAGTCCCTGTTCCTTCCACACTGCTTGAAAGATGAAAGAGTAAGAATAAAGTTCTGTAAGTTTGGCTTGTAACACTAAATGAGGAGCACATAAAGCATGCAAAATAACATTCTCTTTGGTGGGAATCTGCAGTAGAGTTAAGCTCCTGCAAACTTACACCTGAAGTATAACTGAGATGATACAGCACCATATAGGTTGCCCACTTAAAAATATCTGGTAGAGAGCACACCTGAACCAGGGAGTTGTTCAGATAGTACTAACACAAATAAACACAAAATTTCTGCAAATTTTTGTAGACACCTCCTAGATATCTACAATGTAATAAAATGATCAAGTCAGCACTGACGGCATCTTGCAGAGGTGAAACTGGCAGACAAGCCGGTTCCAGTGCAATTAGGCAAGATTGCAACAGTGGAACAGCAATCAATAGGCTTCCCAAGATTAGATAACAGTCAGCCACAGAGTAATGGTTTTAAGATCCTTGATGACTGATGGGAGAAAAGCAATAACCAGTGCACACATCAGATGAGAGCATCCTGCAGCAGACAGAGCCTGTTTATGCTGCCAGGAACTGCTAGGCTAGTACATCCAGAAATGGTCTGCATCACACAGCCATCAACCAGCAGTATCAAAGGTGAGCTGTCCTGCAACTCGAGATGGACACAGTGGAGCCAGTGTCAATGCTTCATGTGCTTAGACAGGGTCAACAAAGAAGCCACAGGACCATTAAGAGCTTCAGCCAGGTGTCAGAAATAATCATGTACACACAGGACTGAAAGATTAGTATCCAAAAGGTGGAAAGGAGCAGTTCAATACAAGCATTCATTTTCTTTTTTTTTCTTCTCAGAGCAATAAGCAGAAAGAAGGGGGGAGTCAAAATGAGCCATACAATAATTCAGTAATCATTTGAACACATTTGAAAAACCAAAAGCTGTCAATCCTCTTACAGGGAATCAGAAAGTCGACATGCAATGATGGACAAAGCACGATCTAGTTTCAACCAACAGAAAAAAACCCAAATCAAAACAACAAAAAAGCAGGACAGGATCAACTGCAGCAAACTGCACTGAGCCTTACATGGAGAACCTGTACATGGCATCAAAGGCAACAGAGGCTGCTTTCTCAAGCACACCAAGTACAGCTGTCCAATCTCCACAGAAGATTTTATAATGAGCCAGGTTAGATCTCTGTGCTGAAAAACAGTGTGCGAAGACAATTTCAGTGCTCATTTCAGAGACCTGCTGAACAAGCTCACTATTTCAGTCCAATATGCTGAGCATAACATATACTCTCAGGAACTGAGATAGAGGATCATTAATAGAAGTTAGTTTTTACATTCCACGAAGTGACAACTCTAATACTGCATACACCTTGCTGCAAGAATTAGTTCTTCAAACAACACATCTTTTCACTTCAGTGGGTTTTGGGTTTATTTGAGCCTTAATGTGTTTCATTGTCAGCTCCTTCACCAACAAAAGTCAGCTTTCAGACAAACGTGGGCAGTGAATCAAGATGCAACAGTTCACTTTTTATTACATTTAGTTCTCCAGTTTCTGGGAAAGTTATACACTGATTTAATGATGGGACTCATTAAAAGTTGCATTTTCTGAAAACTGTGACATTTAGGTTTGCTAACTCCAAAAAGCACAATTCTAGTATGAACAAAACCAATGCAAATCAGCAGAAGGTTTAACAAATGTTAAATAAAGCCTACTAATGAAGGTGTCAGGGAAGTTCATGCTTTGCAATAAACTCCATCATGCTTGGCAAAACTCCATCAATAGAATACCAGAAGAGTTTAATTTCCAAGTGACATCATTGCAGATGACATGATACTCCAAAAAGCACTGCCTGTGGCAGAGAGGAATGTTAAAAGCCTTTCAAACCAAATTTCAAGCTATTCTTCAGTTTTTCCCATAAGAACATCACGAAGATTCAAGAGGACAACATCCTGACACTATTAAAGTTTCATGTTGCTTTGTAAGTTAAATGGTGAATTAATATTGATATAAATAATCCTAATATTGGGATGTATGCTGCATATTTGTTTTCTGCATCAACCAGCATCTCCCAAAATAAATACCTACCCCAGTTATTTCCCAGTGTTCGTGGTGAATGAGTTTGCCATAAACTATCTTTTTAACTGAGCAACTTAAAGGCCAAGACAGACACAAGAAAACTACCAGTGTATGAAATACTGCCACTACAGAGAAGTGACATTAAATAACACAGAATTCAAGACAACAAAAGTAATAAAATAAGCAGAAGAAGACCAAATCAACTCAAGGTGAAAAATATATCCAGTTTTGACATTTTCCAATCAAACAATCCTTTATACATCTCTAAAACTGGACATCCAGCTTAAAAGTAACAATAGCTGTTTATGTTGCTTTTGCTCCACAGAGTTAAAGTTGTCCTGACTGCGGCATAGCACAGGTTACCAGAACTCCAAAAATTTTAAATAAAGCTTGCAAAGACAGACAGACTTCCAGTTTTACACACTGTATATATGCCACTTTTCTCCTGAATAATTTTTTATCAAGCTATTACTTATATCCACAAAGCAGTCTTCCAATTCCTCACCATTTACCCATATACCACTAAAAATAGTCACGTTTTATGCTAATTTCTCCCAGAGAAATTGGAGATTTTTTCCCGTCAAACTAAAAGCAATGTTAAGGACATCTGACACATCAAAACTTCAACTAGATGAAAGGACAGGCTCAAAGGGGACCATATGAGAATTTCTTGAGGCATTCAGAAAACTGCAGAGCTACAATCTTCTTGCAACTCAGAGCGGCAATAAAGAGCTATGGTCCTGCTTAGGGACAGAATGAATCATCTGATCAGCGTCATTTCAGAGGCAAGGGCCACCGACAGCCTACTTCAGATCAATTTCCTTGAAGGTCTCTGTGTTTTATCTGAAAGAGCTCCGTACCAAAACTGGGTACAATTGCTAGCTAACTTCTATAACAACACTTGCCTATAATCCTGTAAGTGGCTCATCGGCCATCCTAATTCAAGTTATTTCATTCCTTAAACAAAGTTATTTGCTAGAAAACCCAAAACAGGTTACAGAAGTTCCAACTACAGATTTGCAAGACTCAGTTGCACCCTGCCATGACTGACCTGATTTAGCACAGCCTGCAGTCCTACTTCAATTTGGAGGTTGTAAAAAGGTATTTCCCAGCCAAATTGTAATTACGTAAATTAAAGCACTTTTTTTAAAAAAAACACAGACCTGACAAAAATATTATGAAAGCACTTCCTGATTTCCCTTTTAAAGTCTAATCACTGGTATTTCAAATACTTCTAATAATCACAGTAAAAGAAATGTTTCACTGCCACTAAAACATTTGAATCAGATATTAAGGGCAAGCGATTCAGACTCTGTCCAAGAACTGATGACTCCTGTAGACTGTGCATTCACAGGATGTGTGTTATGCATAAGCCAGCACGGCAGCATCTTCCATTTATACCTCCAGTTTAAAAATGGTCTCTCACCATGGTCTTGAAATAGTCCAACTATCTTACCTTTAGCGTCCTCAGGTAAGAGTAATCACATTTGACTTACCAGAAGCATCCAGGTAAAATACCAAGTAAAATAAGAAAGGCAGATCATGTTAATTGTGAGAATGGGCACACAAACCATAGCTAATGGACAAGTCATAGCCTTTCTTGTTTAACAGCAGTTTATTCATCAGCCCATACTCTTCACCACAACGCTCTCAGACTGCCCAATGGCATACAGATCTTTAAATCCCATCCACCTGGAATGATGGTGCAGCAAAATCCTCCTATTTTTTAAATTCTTCTGTCAAGATTTTTCAGCCTGCTACAATTCAACACTAGAGACATGACAAGGCAGCAGCCTCAGCTACAATTCCAACAGGGGATGAATGGATGCAAAATGCAGTTTTTAACACTTGCAACTACTCACACTCATCCTAGAGTACAATCGCACTCTTTTAGGAGCCCAGTGATGTAAATAACTTCTTTTTTGGCCAGTCGCATAGATTTACAGCTGATCTCACAAAGAAAAAAGGAGCACCATTTCACAGATCACTCCATCCAGACCTCACTGATGTCAGCCAATGCCATCAAACTAAACTAACAAGTCCAGAACACACTATATGGACCTCATACATTGACTGGAGATCGGGGGAAAAAAAACATATAATGTATCTACAACCGTATTTTTCATAGTAAGGACAACTCCTTCTTCAACACTCTGGTTTTGCTTGAAGAAGGCTTGTCCACTTCTTCACTGACATGAATGGAGCAATCACAGCAGGGAAATTGACTCTGGAAGAAAGTTTGTCTTATTTTTTTCTGTTAGACACAGTATAGAGAGTACAGAGTAAAAGATATTAGAGATGCTAGGAATACTAGCCCCTGGAATGAAGTGCTACACCACACACATTCCAACCACCTTTACCCCACCTCAGGGATTCTGCTGTACAGCTGACGACCACTGTCACTCTGAGCATGCAGACAACCCCTGTATGCACATTCACAGGGGTCTGCACTAGGAACTAGTTCATCAAAACTCAGTGTGGGTTACAAAATCTCGACTCCCAGTGCCTTGAGTGCACTAGTTTAATTTCCGTGCACAATTACCATATTGCAATCCATAAATCCACATTTATATTAAATGCAAAAATGAGCTAGTTGGCATTTTTTAAATAGTTATCTAAGACTGCAAAAGAAAAATAATTGTGAAATGTTTAAATATTTGAAGATTGCTGAGAGCACACTGGCAATTTAGCCAAGTTGGAAGGGCTAAAATAAATTCTATGACAAAGCCAAATAAGAGGATAGACGTAAGGGAACCATCTAAAGAGGAATGACAACAGAGACTGGGAAGTCGATACAAGTGGGCAACTCACAGATCATATCAAAGTCATCCACTAACAGCAGCTTTAGTTTTTACTGATGCAAAAACTAAACAGAGTAGTAACTAAAGCAGTTTGAGGTAACTCAGTGTAAAAGGATTAAGGCAATTCATTCAAGGGAAGGAGAAGTCCATGAAATAAAACTGAAGTTAATTATAGGTGCTAGGCAGGGAAAAAAGGAAATTTCCCACTCAACATTACTATTTAAATCCTGACATAATATTTTGGTACTGAAAAAGCCCACTTATGTAGAAAACTAAGACTCAATATTATTTTTTTTACTTGGAGGACACAAAATTATCAATTAGCACTGACTTTTCTGTCATCTCCACAACCACAGAGAAAATAAGAAAGCAGAAAACATTTCTTCTCATGCCTCCATCTGAGCAACTACTAAGTCTAAAAACATCTTCGTACATAAACTAGGAAAATGAAAAAACTCCACAGTCCAAGCACTCCCTCAAAAAGAAGTAGGCTGTTATCATTCTCCCGTTAATGTTTGCAAAAAGCAAACTGTACAGCAGCCAGTTCCACACCACAAACACTGAAGAAGCACCAATTCTTGCAATCAAGTAAAGCAGAATAAAGAGCATTTACTTTTCCAGCTTTAACTCCAAACTACTCCATAGAATGCGCATTCCACAAACTCACCAGGTAATCTTCTGAATTAATGGCATCAAGGCAATTAAAAATGCTTGATTTTCCCAATTAAACAGTAAATCAAGTGCATCATGAAACTGAATTAATAGAACAAAATGACTTAAAAAGAAATAGGGACTTGGGGCAGGCAATCACTTCAGCAGCTTCTGCTGAATCATACATACGACACATGGCACTTCTGATCACATAATTAACATCAAACAACCAAAATACAACAGTGGTACATTCTAGCATCTTATATGAATATGTAATATACCACATTTCTATACAAAACATTTATACGTATACACAGCACACATACATGTATAAAAAAATAAGTGCATTTTTATTTTTGTAGAAACAAAAAATAAGTCCCACACTATCAGCTAGCTAATCTGCATTCCACAGTTCCTCTTACAAATCTTAGCAATTATTTGGCTAGATGGTTGAGATCATTAGCTACCCTACATGTTAAGTATCAGCTCAACAGTAAGTACTACAAGATTTTTTTTTAAAAAGACTCCTTAAAGTTGACATTTTTGAACAAGAATCTTGGCTCTGCCTAAAAAAGAAACCTACTTCTTCCATACATGGTTGCAGATGAAAATCTGAAACTACAAAATGCAAGAGTTAGAAACAGAAGCCCCAAATGCATTTAGAGTGTCATTACTCTGTCAAATCTTGACTTTTTCAAGGCCTTGACACTGCACTTTTGCAATTAGTCAATGCTCAGATATTGATTTCAGCTGTAAGTACAATATATGAGAATAAGGAACAGTTATGCATCCAACAGTAAGTCTTCCTATTTACTGAATCGCAACTGCTCAGAAAGATCATGAAACCCACTGAAGGGGCTAGCTACTAAAAATTTAACATTTGCTCAAATATTTTCAACTTATGGAACCTTTATATACAGAAATATGCTTACCCTGAATGGAAAATCATATTAGGTAAAGTTTTAGCATCAGATTTACCAGATTGTGATCGCTGTTTCAGCCACAGTTCTGAAACAGACTGATCTCAGCCAGAAGCCAGAGCTCTGCAATATTTTAAAAGTGACTATACGAATTTTTAGTACAGCCTTGTTATCACACGTACAATTACACTTCATACAATCAGAGCTCAAATGCAATCTACTGCTCACCCCCGATAATTAGCACCAGGAGAACTAAGTTAACCCCAGTGGCTGGAGTCACGCGAGCCAGCCGCTACAATGCTGCTCTGCAGTTCCACCAGAGCAGGGTGCATGTCACGAGGAATAAACAATTTTTAATACCAATCTTATTTAGCAATCCAGATAGGGAGATCCATCATATTAGTTATCACCACCCACTCTGAAAATCTTAGTAAAGCTTTTCTATTCCCAAAATTTAAGTTTCACTATATGAAAAGCTTATCTCTCCTCACTTTAGAAAGAGAAGTGTTACAGTGTATTCAATTAATTCAGAAAAAGAAGAAAGAAACTGATTACCCATGAATACATATTCAACAGTGTAGGTATCATTCAATTCATTAGATTTAGTGTTGACAATATTTTACATTATAGCTACTCTAAGACCTTACAATGTATAGGCAGTGACCAGTAATGATTTATTTTACCTTCGTGAAAGTCACGCATCTGCCACAGTGTGAGACTTCATCTTTCAGATAATCCCCCGGTGTGGGGTTTAACCAGCTGTACTGTCCATCACATCGTAAGAATAAAGCAAACAAATAAAAAAACCAAAGCACAGGCTTAGACCCCATGGCAGAACATCACCCACATACTCTACCCAGGAGGGGATGCTCAGTTCTCTGCTTGGATCATGCAGTAGAAAAACAGAGGAGTAGGGTGTTTTCACGGGGTTGTTTCCTGGGCATTTCTTTGTTTTATTTTAAATATCTGCACTCTCTCGCCTTGGCCTTGGAACAATGGTATCAAGTTAAAGCTCAATGTCCTTTTCAAACTCTGGCTCGCCTCTCCTTGCCAACCTTGGATGGTATAAATAGCAGCAAGCAGAGGAGAGAGCATTAAAAATACTCCTTTAAAAATCTCAGGAGTGCTCGTGCTTGTCCTGCAGGACCACAGCATTCCGGGTGCACGAGAGCAAGCATTTCAAACACATCAAGCACGGTGTCAGTGTTCATCTAGATATAAAAAAGGTACGCCAGCAATATACAATTTCCGTGTCTCTCAATATCGAAAACTCCAAACACACAACTTGGGCCCCCCGAAGTTGTGACCCCTCAGTCCAGGACAGAGGCCCCTCGGGGCGGACCTCGCTGCAGCCGCACGTGCGCTGCGCCCCGAGGCCGCGGCTCAGCCTCACCTCGCCAGGACCCGCGGAAGCGCGGCGGGCGGGAACTGCCAGAGAAAAGAAGGAAAG